>PVKM010010853.1:0-34199 GCA_004027735.1 Carollia perspicillata
GCTCTGGGTCCATCTCTGTCCTGTAATACAGGGACCACACCTTGAGTAGCCATTGCTCTAGTTTCTGAACCCAATTTCAATGTGATCCATTTGGGAAAGACTTTGAGTCCATGACAGCAGGGGCTGTTATTGCTCTTGCTCAGGCTTAAAGCTTGTGCATGTAGCACAGTGCCTAGCACGCAGTTTCAAACATACAAAAGATACTGGAATTGCCAACACATAAAATAAAGCCTGGAAAAAGCGATGGATTCATTTTGTAATGTCAGTCAAGTCATACTCTCATTTTAATCCAGGTCCTCGTTTCGACGTTTAGCCTAAAGGTGATGGTTTGAAGAGGATGCCAGCCCAAAGGCCCTCCAGCGCCGTAGACCAGGAGGAAAAGGCACCACAAAAATGACAGGTAGAGATTCATGAAGTGAGTCCCAGGGAGGGGAAGAAAGAAAGCAATCCTTTTGGGCCCCTAGGAAATAACAGCAAGCCCCGCTGAGAACTCCAGCATCTAGGAAATGTTGACCTCTCACCTTGTAATATTTGCTCTCAAGTGTTTACTGTTGCTGCCCCTGCCCTTAACTCCTGCACCAACGGCTGTGTCTTCTCAACACCCCTGGGCCTTTGCCATGCCTCTTCTTCCCTCTAAAGGGCGCTTAACTTTGACTTTCATTCTTTTTCTCTTCTTATTTCCCTTCGGGGTTTTTTCCTCACTCATCCAAGATAAAAGTAGAGATATTTTTCTATCGACTATCCTCTCTTAGGAAGCTTTAACGTCTTTCTTCCTGTTGGTACCCTCTGCATAAAATATGTTTAAAGATCTACATATTTAAAAGCCCCTCATCGATCTTAGGGTTAACTTTATTCTTCCACATAAGTTTGGTTTTTCTTTACTATATTTAACTTCTGTTTGCTGAGCAGTCTTCACTCTTTTCGCTCCTTCATCTCTCCTTTGTGCCTTAACTCACAGAGACTGGCACAGTTCCTGCTTATCCTGAGGAGAGGGTTCAGTTGCCTGCCAGCCCAGAGAATTATTCAAGCAAGCCAATCATATCTTTCTGCAGGGGCAAAGGAAGCCACCTTCTCAGGATGACAAGCCAGCCTCCCACTGCCCCTGGTCCTTCACTCTGAGGCTATGTGTGACGCGCAGGGTCCTCTCACCTGGGTTGTGAGTACATGTGAGTAGTAAACTGCTGTTCACCTCATCTGCCCACAGTCAGATATCATGCATTTGGTCATCCCATAACCAGAGGTCAGGAATCCCTCCCTCACCTAGGAGGTGAATAGCAGGTGATTGAAACAATAACAACAAACCTTGCTATTATCACAACGCCCATTGTGGTTTTGACTTTGAAAAGTATGTGTGCTGGTCTTCAAAGTCTTTGATAGACTAGGCTCTGTGTTTGTTTTTTGCCAGTCTCATGTCAACATATATCCGACATACCAAATTATGTGTTTTAGTTCAGCTGTTCTGCTTTGCTCCACGGGAGACGTGGTCATGAGCATTACAGTGTATAGAACTAAAATCCAGCTGTATTTCTCCGCCTCTTTAAGCCCCTCTGCTGGTTCTCATCAGGACAAACAAAACTCCCCATGTACAAGCAGATTTTGACCTATTTTTTCTAGCCACGTTCTGTCCTGCACTTGTGTTTAAATACTATTAAGCTATGCCTATATTTTTATTTCATGCTTTATATATTTTTTGGTAATTTTTTCCACCTACTTAGAACACTGTTCTTGTTACCTCAGGATGATAACTTCAGTCATTCTTCAAGAGTAAGCCTATTCATATTACTTTCTAAGAAAACTGAATCTAAATCTTGGGCCAGTTGCCCTTCATCTGCTAACCCTTAACTGACATCATTGATTGACAGCTTCTTTCTGTTCATTTTCCTTCAGGGAGAAGCCATGTCTGACTCACACTGGACTCTCAGGTCCTAGAACAGATCTGTGAACAATGAGCACTACATACGTGCAGTGGAATCAATCTGATCCCCCACTTTTTCCGGCTATCGGACACTTCTCCCCAGGCATGGTCCCCATTCTCCATTAGTCCACATGCTTCAAGTACTTCTACCCTTAGCTTAAAATTAGCCCCACATTAGACATCAATTCACTCTGTGGTCATAGCCCCTGTTATATAAATAATAATATATTTTTAAATAAAATACCATAATTATAAATACAAAGACAAATTTATACTCCATCTTGAATAAGGTGTTATTTTTAAGACCATTTATGTAGGGCAAGTTGATATATAGGGTTACTTTGAACTTAGAATTTTTGCAATAGCTTTATTATTTATTTATCTTTTGATTTAGCTTTCCTTTTTATTCATTATTTATCAGAACATTCAACAGTAGTAAAACTGAATCATTTCAGTCTCTCATTTTTTTCTACTGAATTTGGCTTTCCTTCTAGTGGAGCTACTGATGCCTTTTTTTTTTTTTTTTTGAAAGGAATTCTATTTTATTTATTTATTTTTTAAGCTTTATTATATTTTTTCCATTACCATTCAGTCCCCTTCTGCCTCCTATCCCCTGCAAACACCATGCAATAGCTTTAAAATAGCACTTTTTTAAAAACAATGCTATTTTTTATTATGTTTATATTTTAACCTGTTTTGTCTTTACTTTGTTTTATTTTTTAACATTTTTATTGATGTTCAAGTACAGTTTTCTGCCTTTTCCTTCCACCCCTCCTCACCATCCCAAGCCTTCCCACATCCCTCCCCTGTTTCATAAATCCTGTGTAGAACTGTCATAAGATGTGCAGAGAGTCAGTCACTCAATAAATATTTAGATGAACTGATTTCACTCACTCTAACTGTCCCCTTATTTGCTTTTCTTGGCCTTGGTCAAACTATTTGAAAAGAAATTAGAATACCCTAGGGAAAAAAATTAAACACTGATTTTTAGTAAGGTTTCATTTATTAAATGACACTCAATTTTGGGCAAGTGAATATTTTAAATATTTCCCTGAAAAACACCCTATAGTTTATATTTATATAAACTCTGTAGTTATATCTTTCTCAATATTATGTATAATATATGAATAGATTTTTACAATGAATCAATATATATTTATTGTAAAAATCTTCATAATTATTTAAAATAGCAATGGCTATGATTAGCTTTTCAAAATGTTTCGTTGTTTAATTAAGCAAACATCTGTTTGACAAGGTAGTTTTGCACTAGCAAAAATGCAAAACTGTTTAATTTGTAACCTAAAGTAAATTAACCTCAAAATTAAAACAAAACAATAAAATAATTGTAATTTACTGCTGAAATCATTACAACTCTGTTTATTTCTTTCCTGTGGAGAACCCAAGGCCTAGCGAGCTTTTTATTTATGCCATAATCAAATATCCCTACATGTTTTCCTCATATACTACAGAAAGTCCCTGAAAATTCCAATGTGATGGTAACTAGAATCAAACCGAATCATTTCTCTTAAAAAATACTTATTGTGCCCTGGCTGGTATGGCTCAGTGGATTGAGCACTAGCCTGAGAACTAAAGGGTCACTGGTTCAATTCCCAGTCAGGGCACATGCCTGGATTGCAGGCCAGTTCCCTGGTGGGGTGCGTATTGAGAAGCAACCACATATTGATGTTTCTCTCCCTCTCTTTCTCCCTCCTTTCTCCCCTCTAAAAATAAATAAAATCTTTAAAAAAAACTCAACTGTGCAAATTGAGTTTTCAACAGCTATGAGTATCAAGAAGTTCATCAATCACAATCACTGATTAAAATTGTTCATCAACCACAATTGTTGATTAAAATAAACATGTTAATAACCACTGTATACAGTAACTGTATTAACATTTAGTAACGTAATCATATAAGTAAATGTGAACTTTCATTTTATAAAAGTATAAGTTTTTTTATATAATACATTACATGGTAGAAGGAATTTCTTTGTTAATCTGTAGATTTTGGTGGACAGATTACGGCTACAGTATCTAAACAGACTAAGGCAATTTGTTATATTGCTTCCATGGATACTAATGGAATAACTTCCAATCAGAGGATGAAATGTACAGGAAGCACCATAAACTTCTGGAATCATTGAAAACACAGAAAATCCACAGGACGGTGGAGGAGAAATATAGCAGTAAATGGCAGACAACATCAGATGTGTCTTATTCTTGAGTATATGCAAGCTACTTTCTGCACATCCCCTGATTCCTTAGGGAAGAGAAGCATGACAAGGAGCTGAGCTTTGCATCGGTGGGTGAGGGCAGAGCAAAGGGTCACACACCCATCAGTGTTTGCCACAAAGTGGACATAGCCCCATGGCCTGTGCAGTCGGTTCCAGCTTTACGAGTCAGCACAGATTGGTAGAGGGTCCTGGGCAGGGGCCTGATGTCAGCTCTCTCTCTGACTGGACTCCCTGCACAGACATGCTTTTTGTCCGTTGGATGGTGCCTGAAATTATACGCCCCTACTCCCACCCTTCCTGACAGTTATATCTCAGCGTAAAAATTGGAAATCAGATTTTCACATTCTGAGGGAGGTGACATTGAAGATGGGGACAGAAAGAGGGAGTGGGAATCGGGTAAGGAAAGTAAATGCCAGCTGGGCAAGAAGCCAGAAAAATGGGGGAGGCTAAGAAGCCAAATGCCAAAGGAGATCTCCATGAAGAGCTTCCTCTTACTTCTGTGTCTATTTTCCTGGATCAAAACCCCATGTCTGTGCCCTGGCCAAGTAGCTCAGTCAGTGTAAGTGTTGTCCTGATTTGCCAGGGTTGTGGTTTGACCCCTAGTCAGGGCACATACAAGAATCAACCAATGAATGCAGGAGTAAGTGGCACAGCAAACTGATGTTTCTCTTCCTTCCTCTCTCTCTCAAACAAAAACAAAAATGAAAAACAACAAACAACAACAACAACAAAAACCATGACTGCATTTACAACACTGCTGTTTTCTTTGGTGTGTGTTCACACATCTATCTCCTTTTCTAGCCTTCTAGAAGCTCTTCTAGAGTGAGCATTGAAGTGCATGGTGGTAGCTTGGTTGAATCAATCGATAAATTAATTGAAAATGATGGTCCCCAAGATTTATAGAGGGTTACTTTATATATCTTTAGAAGGCAGTCATAACTCTCAGTGTTTAATATTAGACACAGGAGGGATGGGGGTTTGTCTCATAAACTGACAGTCCAAAATTCATAGTGTTATCTCCATGTGTATGTGTGTGTGTGTTGCAGGGCCGGGGGCTGTGGTTCCAGAAGAAAAGAAAGAAGTGACCCACAAAGAGAACTGCCAGTGCCCCACTCTGCAAGGATGTCTGAATATCCGAATTCCATTATTTCAGAATAACACTTGACAAGTTCCCCATCTTCTCGTGATGAATCTGGTCATACACCATGCACTGTCATCCTGGATCTGTGTCTGTCTCCGTGACTGACTCTGCAGTTGTCTGCTCAGAAGCAGACACCCCCACTTTCTCTGAGGCGATCTGCTCTTCCTCATGGTGGATTACAGGCTTCAGGTACCTTAGAGGTTCCAGGGGCTCACAAGTGCACGATTGTTTATCCGCACAACGCATCCAAGTGGTTTCTTCCCACTTTAATGGAAGGTGTAATTTGAAGCTAAGAGTCTCTAATGCTTACGGCTTTTAAATAGATTATTTCTTTGTTTTGGTTATTTTGAGAGTACAGATGTTTTAGCTCCTGGGTAAATTATAGGCTTTTAAGGCTTCACATTACTACTTCGTTTTTAAGCAGACAGGATTTCACCTCTATTTCTCCGGAGTTTACTCTTATATTCACAGCAGAGGGTAGCATTTATTTATTTCCTATGGAATATCAGCCACACATATGCCCGAGAAGCCTAATGACAGTGGTACACACAGGGCTGGCTTCCTAGATTATCACCTCTGAGGCTCATTTTTCTATCAGAGCAAATGGACAAGAAGCAAAGCCTTATCTACTCCCTTCTTCTCTACAGTGTATAAATTAGAAAAACTGTCATGTGAATCTGAAAATCCATTTGTCTGAGCAAAAACAGTGAATGAAGAGCAACTATATTAATTTCTTGTCTATACTTCTATTTAATGGATAATAGTGAATGAATGAGGTTTGTCAGAGGAAAGAACTCTCTGACAGCCCTGACCAGTGTGGCTCAGTCGGTTAGGCATTGTCTGGCAAAGCGAAAAGTCACTGGTTAGATTCCTGGTCAGAGCACATGCCTGGGTCTCAGGTTCCACCCTGGTCAGGTGCATGAAAGAGACAACTGATTGATGTTTCTCACTTACATTGCTGTTTCTCTCCCTCTCTCTCTCCTTCCTTTCCCCTCTTTCTAAAAATAAATAAATAAAATCTTGACAAAAGAATTCTCTGACAGTGAAGGCTGGAGAATATTGAAATCAGATAACAAAGGAAGCACTAGAGATTTTTACATTTCATTTTCAATAATAGTGACTTTCTTCCCTGGAGCTACATGGCCTTACCACGCTGAACGGCTCATGGCAACCCCCACAGCTCCTAGAGTGTCCTGCCTGCAGGCTTTGCACTAGCTGTTCCCTTCATCTGAAGTAACTTCCACCCCTTGCTGGTCGTTGAATGCCCTCTTGGTCCTTTATGCGCATATTAAAACTCCAGCTTCTCCCTTTCCCCCCAAGTGTTTGCTACAACGAAGCTGTAGAACATTGGAGAAGTTACTTCTCTGAGATTCATTTCCCCATGTCTAAAATTAGCAAGTAGGAAGTGATCTTTAATGTCACTTTTGTTGCTAGCACTTGAGTTTATTCCACAAATACAACAAGGTTCATGCAATTTCTAGGTACACAAACATTTGTCTCTAAACTGCATTCACTACTTAGATTGTGGTCAAATCTTAGTTTTCCAAGTATGTAGTTACCTAAGCTGACTGTAAATTCATTATGATAGTGCCATTTATGAGGGGGAACCAACAAAACCCAGAACTTACTTATATAAAAAATTGTGTATATATTCCTACATGTTTAAATTTCAGTCACCTTCAAAGTACTTTCCATTTGATGCAATGTACCTACCGAGATGTTTTTTCCACTGCTCGAAACAGTTTTTGAACTTGTTGATTTTGATGCCTTTTGGTGCTTCTGCCATTTTTTGTTTTACCTTTTCTACATCAGCAAAATGTTTCCCTTGGAAGAATTATTCATCTGGGATGGGAAAAAACCAAACAAACAAAAAACAAAAGTCACTTGCGGGGAGACCCGGTGAATAGGGAGGGCAGGGCACCAGGGGTCATGCTGGTTTTGGTCAAAAACTGCTGAACACTCAGTGCAGCATGGGCAGGTGCGCTTACAAATCACCCATAATGAAATGGGCAAATGTTAAAAAAGTCTTAGAAAAAACCACTGAAGCCAAATGCATCCTCTCACAGCAATGTCAGCAGGTACCGTGATCCAGATGGGTTTCTAGAACACTCACCTAGCGGGGGAAGCCTGTACTACAAGTGCTCTGCCCTCCAGACAATAATTCCATTTTTTGGGGGGGGCAGTCCTCCCTCATATAATGCCATGCATTTTCAAGTTCTCAGATGTCCTTGGGATGAAGGAAAGACCTAATAAATTTTACAATGAAAGAGTTTTAGTAGATATAATATGTCAGCACATGGCTTCCTTGCTTACATATGTTTACCTGGAAAGGAGAACAGGTGAGAAAAATGGCTGCTTCCAAATATCTTCAAATTTAAGCCAGAATATTATGCATTTAAACAAATGAATAATTACTTATTATTTAAAACTGTACTACAAAGGGACGTTTCAGTCTTTAGAGGTGTTTCATTAGGTTCACATGATCACCTTGTTTGAAGGAGTCACAGTGAAACAAAGTGTTATAATAGATGACTTCTAAAGTTCTCTTTAACTGTGAATCTTGGAGTCAATGGCTGGGGTTACATATATCCTTCTGAACACCCTGCACTACTGAATACACCGGGATAAATATTGTAGGACCAAGTGCTCAGAAGATGCCCACTAGTGGGCACAGTAACTGTTGATTAATCCAGACCTTTTGGACATAATTACTGATGCTCAGGGCATGGAGGGTTAGGGCGGCAATGTTCTTGTGCTGGTGTTATCATCAGAAGCATGGCCTTGGGCTCAGGCTCTACTGATAAAGGGCTATGAGCTCTGGGCAGACCTCCCCACCTTCCAGGGGTTCAGATTTATTTTCCAGAAAAATGAGTGGGGTTAGACGAGATCATTTCAAACATTCTTCTCAGATTTAAGTGATTGTATGTTAACAGGAACTGGGATACACTTCATTTTTAAAAACCCCAATAGGTGACTATAAAAAGCCACTTAAAATGGTGAGTAAATCCTTTACTTCACAAAGTTAATCTTTGTTTTACAAAATATTTCCTTGAGAATGCAAGCTTATTAATGTTTAGTTATACTAATTTAATTTACACAGGGTTTTACTATCATAAAACAAAATTGGTCAGTGTAGGTCAAATAGGAGGTGAGGAGATCATAAATATCACCATCATTTTTCATTATCATTGTAGAATTTCCTATGTATACACTACAGTGATATAAAATGATGATTTTACAACTCTTTCATTAATCACAGAACTATTAATCTATTACTGAGTTTTTCCTGCTCCATGAAAAATGCTGATGACTGAGAAAAAGTTGAAAATATCATGGATGCTTAGCATGAGCTCAAATTGAAAGGCTGGGTTCATGAAGTTTACGGCTTGAAGAGGGCTTTCATTTTATGGCTGGCTTTATTTCTTTAACAGCTAAATTTTACTTCATTCCTCTGATGAATTGCATTTTATCTTAAGGACTAAAAAATCTCTATCAAGATAAAGTAAGAAATGGCATACTTGGGACAAAGATGACATGTCAAGCCAGGGCTACGCTACAGAAAAATTGGAAGTCAGAAATATATCCTTGCCGCCCTAACTCTGCTTCCTGTACATGGTATGAATTAAAAAAGCTGTCATGTGAATCTCAAGAGCCATTTAGATGATTCTAGTGTCCCTACCTCTTGTTCAATTGTTTAACAGCTCAAATCATCCCAGTTTCCTACGTCATTTTGAAAAGTGGTCTTATAAATCCACCCACCTAGAGCTACTAATGGTTAAAATTCTCTACAATACTACAACCATTATCTATAGGATTGAAGACATTGTCACTAGATTACTAGGATGTGTATGAATCTTTCCAGTTTATACTCATAGATCCCCTTTTCCCATATATTATCTCATTATAACCTTACAACATTCCCTTGAGGTATGTATGTTTGATATTATTCATACCACTTGTGAAAGGGGAGGGAAACGGTTCAGTGGATTTAAGTGGCCTGTTCACAGTCACTGAGCTAAGCACTGGAAAAAGATAAATTTCAACTCCAGTTTTCCTATCATAAAACCCAAGGATTCAAAAACTGCTTCTACTGAAGTTATCCAGGCCTAGCCGTAAGTGACTTAATTCAACTCATCTTCTCAATCTTTTCTCCTCTTTTTCTATCTCTTCTTCATTAATTTTCCATACATGCCTTATTTTTACAATCAGGAAAGTCTTACACACACACACACACACACACGAGTAATCCTTGGGGCAGACATACCCTTTTTGGTGATAAATAGCTCAAACACCCAATATATCATCATCTATGTTCTTATAGATACCATGAAACAGCACAATAAAAGTGACATCTTATACCAATCACTGGTTTAACCAATTAAAATACAGGAGCCAGAGAAGCTAACTTCCTTGAACAATGCCACCCATCTAATTAGTCATAAGACTAAGGCAGAAACTAAATTGCCAACATTATTTTGCACATATTTTCTTAAAAAATAAATTATTTTCCTTCTGTTAATTTTCTCTAGAAAAAGAAGTTCCATGAAGTTCTTTAGTATCCTGTGCTGTCCCTTCTCACTGGAATCCTTTCTTTCTGTCCAACCAAACTATAACAATTCCCAATTTTGTGTAAGTTTGCTCTGCTTGGAAACCAATCCAGGATTTCACCAGGGCTACTGAGTCTGCTACTTCATGTAGTGATGGTGACCTGGGTGTCTAGTTCCTAATAGCTCAGGCTCTTGTGGGGAATACACAAGCCCTAAGGGGACATTTTTGCCTTCTAGAACCTAAAAGTTTAGTGGCGGCACAGAGCTTCCCGCTAGTGCCTGCTCGGCTCCATGGATCTGGGCCATTCTTGTTCTGAAGGAGTCGTGTTCTTCCCACCTCACGAGGCAGCCCAAATCGTGGGCTGCAGCGTGGAGCAGGTATGAAGATGCCCCACTCCGGCCTGACAGGAGACCACTCCGATGGCTAACACGTGCTCCAGATCTCCCTGTCAAGTTGGTGGAGGCCTGATTGGGCACTCCTTTCTCTGCTTAATTCTGACTTTTTTTCTCATACTTCTTTCTCTGCCTAATTCTGTTTCTTCCCTCTTTCCTTCATAGCCATGGCTGATAAATATCTTGCATCCCAACAATTTCAGCATCTGCATCCCAGAAACCAAGTCTGCAACAGAGATCCGCCTTGGGGATGAGCTGAAGCAAAGCAGATATGCAGAGAGAGGCCGAAACAAGGCTCAAAAATATAGTTATGACAGCCTTGCATTTCCTGCTTTTATTCTCCTGAACCTGGTTATAATTCTGCCTTTTTGTTCCATGTGTCAACCTTAAAGATTAGGATAAATCACTCTCATCACTTTTACTATTAGTTTATTGCTTTAGTTTAATTCAAATTAGTTTTGTTTCTAACAACCATAGTCATAACTATACAAGGTGGGGCAAGTAGGTTTACAGTTGTTCATATGGAAAATAATACAATAACTGATAAATAATATAAAAATAAACTCTGATTCCCATACTTACAACTGTATACCTACAACTGTATACCTACTTTCACCCCACACTGTATAACTGAATATGAGTGAATGCTCTATTTTGTAGTACGGATATAAAATATAAAAAAAGCTGAAAGAATAAAAGATTGCCCTGGCCAGTGTGGCTCAGCTGGTTAGGGCATCATCCCATAAACGAATGGTTGCAGGTTCAATTCCCAGTCAGGGCAGATATTTAGGTTGCAGGTTTGATCCCTGGCCTGGTTGCTTACAGGAGGCAACCAACTGATGTTTCTCTCTCACACTGATGTTGCTCTCCCTTCCTCTCTGTAAAAAAGCAATGAAAAAAATGTCCTTTGGTGAGGAGAAATATATATGTATATTTAGAAGCTCATATATATATATATATATATATATATATATATATATATATATATATATATGAGCTTCTAAAGACAGGGGAGTAAACAAAAATGCTGAAATTCTTTTTTCCTCCCTTAATCCATTCTCTGTTCCTTTCTGGTCTCTGATGTCCCGATCCAACAGATGCTGGAGATGCCAGAACAGCACATGGGCTTTGCGAGAGTGGTGAGCCTACCTAGTCCGGGATGGTGTAAGGGGCAGTAAGTGCCCACACTTCAGCTGATCTCATATGGCATGGCTGGGGCTGGTGTTAGGAAAGAAGATGATGAACTCATGAACAAGAAAATTTAAGTCCTGCAGCATTTTATTCCATGTAGAGGGAATTACAATATGCAGCTTAGTTAAGGTACTAGTCCTTTCATGCTTTTTAGCTTAGCATCCTTCATGTACATCTTCTTCCTAGTTCAGTGACATCTTTCTCATCCTCCAAATCCCTAACTTACTGTTTTGGAAGCTCCATCAGAGCAAGCAACAAATCTATTCTTTTATTCTGGTATCCCAAGTACTAAGCATGGGTCATAGTAAATATTTGAGTATATAGTTGCCTGAACAGATGGGTTTATTTATTAATAAATGAGTGTTTAGCCTTTTGTTACTATAACATAGTTTTAAATTGTTTTATTTAACCCTGATAACAGGGGTCTGCTCTCAGATCAACTACAGCCTCCAAAGAGTTGCCCTCAGCAAGAACCATGGCGTGGGCTCCCTGGGGTCTTCTACATCAATGGCCATTAGCTTTCTGCTACCACACAGCTGCCCCCATTAACAGGGGCAGCTGCAGGCTGTGGAGACAGTTCCTCACTCAATGGGCTGCTTCCAACAGTGAGTGTTAAGAGGAATTGAGCAAAACTTCCTGGGGTACGAGCAGATCCACACAACAGCTCTCTACTGCAAAGATTTTAGTGTTGTTTTACTAACATGCAGATAAATGAAAAGTTCAGTCTTGCTCATTGGAGCAGGGAGGGCTGAAGACACATCACAGTGCCTCCTGAAGCCCAAGTTGCAATGCTCTGGTAGATCTGCGGTCTCCTGCAAACCAGACAGGCTGACCGAGCACCAGGGTCTAGGGCAGCTGAATACATATAGCAGGTGATAAGTAAATGATTAGTGGTGTCCAGGCGAGACTTCAAAGCATCCAGGGAAGTGCAAAATAGCAACTGGCCCTTAAAGGAAGCTTCAGTGTCATAAACCGAGGTGCAAGATTCACCAATGAATGGAAAGGCAGTGGACCGCCTTTGACCTAATCAGTGCCTGCAGTTATATTTTCAGAACAGTGGTGCCTCCTGATTGTCTGCAATATGCATCTTATGATTCTCCTTTAATCTTTCAAGCTGTCCTAGGTGTCTATTTCCACCCCCTGATGACTCCTCCCTCTCTCCTCACAAGTGGTCCGAATAGACAATAGCACAGGAGCCAGGGTCCTCACCCATGCTTCATGCCCTCTTCCTTTCTTCTCCTAAAGACATTCTGTCTTATCCACAGAGCTTTCTTAACCAACCCCCCCCATACTTCTAAGAACCGTACATCTAACCCGAATAACACATAGCTCCGCATTTTATTTTCTCTGTGCCATTTTTTCAAGCATTTGTGTGTATGCTATTAGTTCCTGAAGGTCACAGGGTGTGGTTTTAAGTCCCCCAGGTGAACCAGCATGAAGGGTAAGTGGAGGCGGTCTGGCATCCTCACCCAGCTGTCTGGATACCTAAGGGAAGCAATGTTCCCATGGCCTTGAATGGGCCTAATAAGTAGTGTTCTCACAGCCTTGAGACTGGGTCTGATAAACTATTCCTATAACATGAAGTGGGCTCACATGCACAGAATTACATTATGTTATGTAACGTTCTGGCAGTTTTCTGGCTTTGTTCCCCTCTAGTATTTAAACAGGTAGGGATTCCCTGCTGGTGGTGATGATGAGACACATGCAAGGGGACAGGTGCCACGATGGGTGCCATGCTGTGAAGCAAAGTGCATGCCAAGTGCTACGCAGAGACATGCAGATAGACATGCAGCTTGCACCATGCGTGGCTTGCCCACCTGTGAATAAAGGCATGCCAGACATCCCAATGGCTCTGTGAATATCATTCTGTCTGCATGAATACCATGGATCTGCCTGGCCTTGAACGGTCATAACACACAGCCCATTACTAGGGTCACTATGACCTGCTTGATATAAAGTGACAGACTCATGTGTTATCAAGCATTTTGTATAAACAATTTGTTCCCTATTTCTACAAAAATACCTCTTTATAAATATTCGTTTGCATTTCCAATATGCTGGTAGAAACAGAAAACCTTTTGTTCAAAACAGGAACAAACGTAAATGTCATCAATAAAGACACTAAATTACAAAGCCCTTTCTAGTGAATCCAACCATATCTAAACCTTTGTGTAAATGTTCGGCACACTGAAAAACTTTTATATTTTACCATCCTGTTGCTATCTCAGCAGAAAACTTTACATATTGGCACAAATGCATTTTTTTTCTAGGTAAATTTACAGGACACTTTACTTTTACTCCATTTCTTTCCTAAAATTTGCATTCAGATTGGCGAGGTTCAGGAAACAGTTTTCATATAAAACACTTTGAGTTGTCTTACTGTGACAGAGCTGCGTGAATGGCTGGGCGAGTTGGAGCCGTAGTGCAGCCGGCTGTTTACCTCCTGTTGCCATGCCAATGACATCCAATCGGGACATGACACAACGGGCACTGTCTGGTTTAATAAAAAACGAGCCCTCATCTAGTACTTCAGGAGAGAAATGTCAATCAGCTCACAGCCTGGACTCCGTGTACCCTCAGGTTAAAGTCGTGCTGTCTGCAGCATCTCAGCTGGCCCTGCAGAGCTCCATCAAAACGCAGGTTTGCTTGGACCAGGTCCAGCTGGAGAAAGCCCACAGCAAAAGATAAATTAACAAACAAGGACAAGGACATTTTCTAAGGCATGATGTCTCTTGATGGCATCCCCAACTCCTTCATCCCCTCTTTGGAGGTGACACATGTAAACTTTCATCTAAATCAGTCCAACTCCCAGAAGACAGAAGACAGGGAGCCACGACAGAAAGCTGTCCGATGTGATAAACAGCAGGTTTCCATCAGCCCTGTGTGACTCAGAAAACTCTATAAAAGAGGAGTGTGAAGAAAAAAGAAACTTCATGTGAAGAGGACTCTCTGTCCTTGGCGGAGGGTCTTGCTGACTGCAAGGATGTGCAAGGAGCCATGCAACCCTCAGACCCACCAACCAGGGCTGCTGGATCATTGCCATATCCCTCCCCAAAGCCACAGCCCCATATGGGGTTCTCACAGTTTGTGAGAGCCGATGCTCTAGCCAATGATTTTTCCAGATCCAGGCAACATGTACTTCCTACTCTGATAAAAAGTTTGTAAGATTCTGTAAGTATTTCTGAACAGCACACTTATAAGCAATGAATATTCATTAGTTTCTCAAATATCCCTTTGTTCATTAGGCAGCTGAATAAAGTTTGTCCTAAAGGAGTTATCAGATGCCTGATATATGTAATACAAAACATTAACAATTGTTTTCATTATTTCATAAATCTTGGGGGCCTGCATGCCTTTTTGGCTTGGCTAAGGATTTTGAAGAGCCTGCCCAGCTGGGATGCTGTGCCACCCATATTTTGTGTGATTACTGAAACTAACAAAACCTTACTTTTGGTTTTTAAGTATTGTTTGATTGTTCTAGTATATGGTAATTGAAAAAATACTCAATGTGCTCAAATAAATAAGTATTTCCCAAAATCTCTGATTCCAGCTCTCTGTGGGATGCTGTTGCTGAGGAAGGCAAAAGAGGGAACCTGGGAATAACTAATGCCTGTGATGCATTCACGGTCCCTTTCTGATGATAAAACACATACACGAGAAGCCAGTAGAAATCAGTACGGGACTGTATGTATTTAACCATGGGAAGAATAATACTATCCTGACATGGTAACTTGATTGTCTGTAATTGTTCTTGAAATCTAACATGCCAAAGCACCCAAGACAAGAATCACAAAGTTAAATGGCATGTGTTTTATCACTTCTTCCCAGGAATGACCTAGAAATGTAAGAGAATTTACTTTAGGTACCACTATAATGGAAATGTGACATAATTTCTTTATTTCGAAAGCACACGCAAATTTTCTAACTGGCTCAATTTATACAGTATATTGATTTTAAATTTTTCCTTATTTTTTTTTCTTGCATTTGTGTGTGGACAATATCTTTTCAACTTAGTCATTCTCTTTGATGAATTTGCTTCATTCTCAAAGAAATTATGTGCAATTAATAGTTCTCTTTGAATCTTTACCTTAAACACTGTTTCATAGAATTTATAACCAGGTTTACTCTAATATCAAATAACACTAAAGAAAGAGAAATAGTTATCTGAAATCAAACACATTAAAATAACCTAAAACGTTTCTAAAATAACAGAAGTTATTTGAAGAACACACTAAAGAATGACACCTTTAAAAGTTAAGAACATTGTATGATTGGCTATAGTCTGTGCTAGAGAACACACAGTGCGATCTTCATAGGCTGCCCTTCCACCTCATTGAGAAAACTGCGTCAGTGTCGGTGAGATTAAACACATTTTTCAGTTATACGGTTGTTATGTGACAGAGTTGTCATCTGAAGCCAAGAAATTTAACTCCAAAATCAATGCTGTTTCTATAATTGGCATGCAATTTTTAACAAAAAAATCAGTTGATTAATTAGTCAATCAAATCATGAAAGCATGTAGTAAACACATAGCTTCCATGAACATAGGGATGGAGGAAAGTGTAGGTCCAAAGGTTTGTGCCTCACCCAGGGAGAGTAAGATAGGAGTAACACTACTGGGGGAGGCTCTGAGTATCCAAGAAATACAAGGGGAGGGGCAGCAAGACAGGATGCAAAACTGAGTGAGGGCACTGAAGGTGGACCTAGAAAGGCAAAAAGATAAAAACCCAGGCCAGGTTTATAATTTTCCTAAAGGCTGAACATAAAATCCACTGTTTTCTTTTGCAGTGTACTAGAAACAAAAAGGCAGTGCCCTGTGTTCCCGCACAGGCAGACACACACTCTCACACTTGGGGGTGTGTTGGCCGGTCTTACACAGCAGCTTAGCGAGGCCATCGTAACCAGGTGTTGGGTCTCACATCAGTGTAGGTATTGCTGTGAGGGTATTTTGTAGATGTGGTTAATAGCTATAATCAGTGGACTTTAAGGAAAGCAGATTAGCCCCTATTACATGGGTGGAACACTGCCAACAAGTTGAAGGGCTTAAGTGCAAAAACTGAGGTTTCCCACAGAAGAGGAAATTTTACCTCAGGACTGCCACTTAGACTCCTGCCTGAGTTCCTGGCCTGCTGGTCTGGACTTGCCAGCCAACACAACCAGTCTTCAAAATAAGTGTACAGTGGTGAGCAAAAGTAGGTTCACAGTTGTGAGTATGCAAAAGAGTTTATTCTTTTATTATTATTTAATAATTATTGTATACTTTTTATCATTAACCTATTCTGCCCACCCCATATGTATCTCCTTGATATGATATATATATAACAGATACATCTGTACATATGTATAAGTCATATCTGTTTCGCTGGAGAACCCTGACGGACAGAGCAGGGCCCCTATGAATGAACACGGGAGCTGCAGGGCTCTCTGTAGGGCCCAGTGTGCCAGGGAGCCTGAGCCTCCTTTCTCTGTTTCCTCTTGTCTGACTTCCTCTAGGGAGAGGGAGACCTAAAGACGTGGAGTTTTAATTCTGAGTAGGAATTAAAAAAAACAATAAATTCTTTTCAATCCTCCACTTGTTCACTAACAAGTGGTAAGAGTAACAAGCACGGCTTCATCGTGGGACTGTTTTCTGCCTCCCTCTCCCCTTCATCGATCCTGTCTTTGAGGGTCATGCCCCGAGCCCATGCATTCTCCCCCTGCTTCCTCTCATTTGAGCCTGCTTTTCAGAAACAAACAGCAAATGCAAATCTTCTCATAAAATGAATTACAACTTGATATGAACCTGCTTAAATCACTATTAGTTTTTTCAAGGGAATTTGTAGCATAAGCGTTCTCTCTGATCCTGTGATGAAAAGTGAGGTGCTATGAAAGGATATTAGAAATAGCCAAGTGTGGGGGGCTCCCCTGCAGAAACTCTACTGCATGCGCTCCTCTCCCACTGTCTTCCTGTGAATGTGGGCAGGGTGACATGTGATCTAAAACTAATCTTCAGAAAAACAAGGACTCTGGCGTATGGTATCCTTGCTCACAGTGTATTTATTTGAGATGGGGTATGTGGCAAAACAGCTGTCATTGATAGAACCTACAGGAACTGTCAAGACATCAGATCATCCTCACACTGGATTTATGGCTTAAAGTCAGCAGAGGCCAGCTCAATCCAACATGGCAACTAACTTCACCTTATGGTAACCCCTAGCCTCATCACTCACTATAATACATCAGCATGCTAATTGATGCACCCCCAGCATGCTAAATGATCACACCATGATCAGAAACGGAAAACCCATATAAGGACACCAAATGGCCAAGGGAACTGGCTATTTCTCCTCTGAGATGTCTCCTCTGAGAAACCTCTACTCCTTTCCAGGGAAGATCCTGAACATTCCTCCCCCTTATTGAATATCCTACCCCCCTTATAAATGAACCTCAAGAAAGGAACAGAATCCCACTAAAGGGTGACCCGTCTGCTTCTGGAGTAGCTTACCCTGTGTCTCACTGCCTCACTAATAAACTCACTTTCACTTTAAACTCTATGCTGGCTTGATTTTGAAGTTTTTGGCCATGGGAAGTCAAGAACTCACACTGAGTCACAGACCTTCGGTTCTTGAACCCCCAAAATGCCTGCATTATATTGATTTCACTGTTTTCTTGAGTCCATCTTCTTTACCCATGAAAGAGCATCATTAGCCAGAATCCTATACCTTTGAACATGATGTAAGATTGAATACTAACAATACCAGTAGCCAGTATATGTTGTTGTACCTAAATTGATTTCATACATATTATATTACTGAGCCTCATAATAACTGACAAAGTGTATGCTGTTATCGTTTCTGTTTTGTGGACGTTGACATTGGTAATCTGGTTTCTCAGGATTGACTTGGGCTTCCTCTCAACACAGGCAAGCCTGTTCTGAATCTAAGGGACTTGCTACTGGCAGTCCCTGTCTATGAGTAGTTTCGGGTTCTTTTGTGTGCAAATAATTATTTTTAATGATACTGATAGAAAATTTATAACTTTTGTGTTTTGATACACTATAGGATAAATAACAAATGTAATGTAACCATTATTTTTTTAAAATGACCTGCTACCTAAAAGGGGAAAGGAGAGACAATTGGACTGAATATTTAGAAAATTAAATAACTTAACTTAATTCTTAATTCTTTCATACCAATGAAAAGAGTAAACAATTTTTTGCATATGGTTAGTTGGCAATATCAGTTGTAGAACAGTGTTTTTTCACAGTTTATAGTGTTTTCAAACAGTTCAATTTATCAAGAATTTATTGTTAGCTTTTATAAACCCAACAGCATTCTAGTCATTAAAGGATATTTTAAATTGTGTAAATTGTCTCAAAATTAACGGTTAATCCTAACAAACGACAGTTGAACAATGTTCACCATGTGCCTGGCACTCTGCCAAGTGCTTTGTAAGCAAAGTCTCCTTTAAAGCTAAGGCGTGGGTGCCCTTCTTGCTGCTCCTGGGAAGCTGACAGCAATAAAGAGACTTGGCCACTGTCACATGACTAGAAAATAGCAGGGCAGGACTCAGACCCAGGCAACTGGATCCTAAAACTTAACTTTTCACTAAATTGTGTCAACTCCCTGTAAACAAAATACACAGACAATCAAATTAGACAATCAAATAAAAAACATAGCAAACCACACTATATGGGGTGCTAAAATTAAATATTCAGATGTCAATCTTGAAGTGTGGTTAAGAAAGGAGAGACCCTCTTAGACACAAACTATTCTTCACTAGAGTTAAATCCACGGGGCAGAAGCATTTATCCGTCTTGTTTACTGTTGCATTCCTAACCTCTAATTCATAGTTTGGAATAACAAACACTTAACAACTATTTTCTGTATACACTATTTTGAAAGTGTTAGTAAACCAACGGAGGAATAGATTTTGAATGTCTAGAGAAGAGGTAGGAGGTCATGACTGGTGGTGAAAAACTTTTTTTTCATTTAAGTACCTGATGAGTGTAGCTATGCAAGCGAGAATGGTGGAGAAGTTGGTGTGGGCACTCACTTGTGCTTGGTCTGGTAGAAGGACTGGAGCATCCAAACTTTTACGACAAGCAGACTAACGCACAGAAGCTTATGTGCAGACACACTGCCTGATTTTGTTTATGTCTCGGGGCGGCTGCACTAACTTGGGGGGAGATTATAGCTTTTAAGGATGGCATGTTTTATGACCTCATTTTTATATGCTGAAATAGACCTTCAAAAAATCTGAGTTTATAAATGACACTAATTAATGAAATTAGAATACAAACTATGGATTACATGCTCTTATTGTATTAGTATCAACTTTTCTGATTTAGACAATTCTAATGTGGTTCTATAAGAGGATGTCCTTGAATTTAGAAATCACATATCTTTAGTAGTAAAAGTGTACAATATCTTCAACTTATGCAATTCTTTCAAAATTCAACTCAAATGTTTCCACATTTCCTGGTTACCATTGTACCCACGGCTCACATTTGTGCTTAGCATATCATTCATTTACATGCTCAGTCCCCAGCTAAATTGTTAGTTTCTTGAATGTAGAAAAGGTATCTTATTCATGCATTTTTGGCACTTAGGCCACAGTGTCTTTTATTGTGGAAATATTTTTTAAGCAATGAAGATTTAAAAATAATAATAGCTCCATTTCTGGCCAACCATCTCTTCACTGGCGTGTGCCATTTTGCCATTAGAATGTAAGCATTTGGTATAAAGCTACCTTCCCTAATGAGATCACAGTGAGCTGTAAAAATAATGTATTTCTGTTGCATTATAAATAAACCTGCTAGATTTGTCATTTAACACATGTCTATATAATCTTAAATGTGTACCAAGGATATCAACTTATTTACTCTACATATAAACCCATTTTACCAATAGGGAAAGTGAGATACAGAGAAGTTAAATAACTTTCCAAAGCTAGAGAAAAGCAGTGGGCACATTAAATCCTGTCCATCTAGCTTCAGACTTCTTGCTCTTGACACGAGGCTGTGCTGACTTTTGAGAGCATGTCTTCTTGAAAAGATGATTGAGTACAGTATGGGGAACACTCATGCCACTGATCACATCAGTGGTTCCTCAGCACTTGACTGTTCATAGAGTAATATTGAGATTATTATGTCAGGACTTCCTAGGGAGTCAGAGATTCCATTTGGCATATGTGAAATTTAGAATTAAACAAAACTCACAGATTATTTTGATGCACAGCCATACTTACAAATCACTAAGTTATTTTATCAAGATTTGTCTCTTCAAAGTAACAGGAGGCAATTCATTAACTTCTATACCAATGATGACAACATTGGATTACTTTCTCATCACAATGGGCAATGGTCATCTTCAAATGGAGTCTTAGTTCTTTTCAAAGAAACTTGATGAAGATTGAAAAATGCCAGGGATGTCAGTTCTCTCTCTCTCTCTCTCACTGGTTATGTAAATTGTAATACTATCCTTAAGGTCATGTAATAACTAAGTAGAATTAATTATCTAGCATAACGATATGATAATAATATTCATTCTTGAGATAAAATGAAAACATATCTTTTAAATGTACACTTATATTTGCCAAGAAATTTTCTTTATGCCAGCTGGTATATAAAATATTTTAAAAGAACACTAATGGATTCAGTGAGCTGATTAAAAATTGAACAGGTGCTTCAAAAAATCACAGGGTTGTTTAAGCAATGGGATAATTTAGTTCAACTGACTAAATTAATCTCCACATTATTCATAAAGACGTCATGCTGGCCTGCCCTACAGGAGCATTAGGTACTACTTTTATGGGATACTTAGCTTAAAATGATCACATAGTAGTACAACAATAAAATACAACGCCAGCTTAAAATGGACATAATCTAGGAGAGCTTACCTACAGATTGGATAGTAAAATAGGTGATACCAATTGTTCCTTTTATGTTTCAGTCCTGAAATAGTCCATTAGCAAGGCAGGCATTTCTGAAAAAAAGGGAAAAAAAGAAGGAAAAAAACACAACAATACACTAGGTGCCTGCATTTCTGCATATGTATTTCCAAATTCCACCAATTAGCTGTAAGATAATAATGTGACCAGTCTACAGGCTGAGTAATGAATGGCAGTGTTTTAATTAGGAATAATTGGTATATTTATATGCATTCTAAGTATAGGAGAGTTGCACTAAAGAGTCATTAGCTCCATAAGACATCCTCCAAATCATACCCCAATGAAGGCTAACGACATGCATTAAAACAAAACAGCGCTCACAGAAAGACATTGGGAATTCAAATGTTCTGCTTGCTGGATAGCTTTAGCTTTAGAGTGGCAGTAGAGCATATTTGGAAAAAGGCAATGTAACAGTGCTTCTTTGTTATAGTATTGATATAGAAAAATGACTTAAACCCAGTAGGCCTTAGCAGAGGGTCCCCCTCCCCCCAGTTCAAACGGCAAGGCCAGAGCACAGGGTCCCCCTCCCCTAGTGTAAACGGCAAGGCCAGCCAGTGAGCTGCCAGGAGATAAAGTACTAAATGGTCCAGCCCGCTCCAGTCAAAACATGAGTGCTGACTAACCAAATGAAGAAATCCGAATTAACCCCTGCGTTCCCCTGCATTCTGCTTCTGTATCTCACTTCTGTCACGTAACCACGTAAAGATAAAGTATATAAACCCAGTAACCCCTTTGTTCAGGGCCCAGAATTTGGAGTTGGACTCCTCTAAGACCACACATGAATAAAAGATCATGCTCTTAACCCCTCCGGTGTCTGGTCGTTTCGATTTCCTGTAACAGTATTCCACCTCTATCCAAACAAAATTGACCCTGTCATAGCCTTTCTGCTACCTTCAAATGCCCCCAAGCTCCAGAAAGCCACTGTTTCCCTTTGGGCTCGCTCCAAACTCATGTCACCTTCAGTGTTCATAAATATGAACCCTTAAAATTCTCCATAACAAAGTATCACTGTAGATTGTGCCCCTTCCATGCCTCCAGACAGTCGTGGTGTCCCATGACTCAGTGCCACTGGCTCAGCTCCTATTCAGGCCCTCATTGCCCCTCACCTGAGCAACTGCAGCAACAGACTCCTGACCTCTCCGTTGTCTTTCTTCTATAATGCTTCCTTCACACTGTGGCCCAATTTATCTTCTTAAGTCAGCAGTTGGAGAATGTCTGACCTCTTTCAGGAACCTTGGGGACTTCTTGTTTTCTATAGAACCAAGTCCAAAATATTCTACTACTCACTGGATTTTTTCGTGCTTTAAACTGCATCCAGTCCTTTCAGTTTATTTCCTTCTACACTACCTCTCTATGCACTCCACACTCAAGAAATAACAGATTTTCAGATATATCTTCCAATATAACGTTAGACACTTTTAGCACTGTAACTAATCATCAATCTGTAATTATATGATGGCTATATGGTAATCACTACTTCTAATGGATCATGCTTTCACAAGGGAAACACAGTATGACTGCCCTGTAAGGAGATATCTTTCAAAGTTAGTTGGTTGGGAAAGGAAAAGGTGAGATATGGTTGCACGTTCGCAGATGTGGGTGGTTCTGAGATAGGGTATGTGACTGGTAAAAACTAAAGGGACTGTCAAGGAGATAGTAAGGTCAACCCCCAAAGGATTCATGCCTTAGAACACACACAAGCCCAGTGTGATACAACCTAAGGACTAATTTCACCTTATGGTGACCCCAGCCTCATTATAAACTCATTGTAATACATTGGCATTCTAAATGACACACCCAAACTATCATGATTAAAAACAGAAAGCCCATAAAAGGGCGCAAAATGGCCAATGGGGCTCTTCCAAGAAGTCTCCACTGCCTTCCCAGAAAAGTCCTGAATATTCCTCTCCATATTGAATGTCCTACCCCTCAATTAAATCAGCCTCAATAAAAGAAGTAAATCCCACTAGAGTGCGGCTGTTTTCTCTGTGGAGTAGCCTTCTCCCTGTCTTACCATTTCACTAATAAACTCTCTTTCACTTAAACTCTCTACTAGACTATATCTGGACTCTTTCCTGCCTAAAGCCAAGAATCCACAGTGGATCTTGAACCCCTGGAGTGCTTGAATCATCTCTGTTGACTCAAACCAGTCATGACAAAAAATACTCTTACCATCACAGGTAGATAAGAGGCAAGAGATGGAGGGATGTGGAGATAACGGTGAATGCATATGCTCATCTACCTTTAATCCTTTGCCAATTATGGAAAAATCATATGCCTGGGGTTAATGTATTTACATGAAATTATACTTTTTTAGTGGCCAAGTGGTTCCATAGTGCAAAGAAGACCAGAATGTGCCTATGATAGGAGGAATTGGAACCTATAGTGGTTCTGTGAAAACACAGAACTTTTCTGGATATGAGTACTCCATGGTGGCTCTCCAAATTAGAGGTGATTAAGTGGAAGTAATAGAGAGCCCTAATTCCATGAGGAAAAACCCAATTCTAGAGGCCACTGAATAAGGAGGATATTCGGTACATTCATTATTTAGTTGAAAAATCCATCACTATTAATATTCTGACACCGGTTCTCTGATACCAACTGGGTGTCATGCAATTCCATTCTGTGGAGTTACTGTCAAACTCCACAGGTTTATGGGATCAGTCCCACAGTTCTGCTCTCACAGTAGATGCCAGCCTCAAGTTTCAGGAGCACCTGCACTTCTGACTGACTGGCTATAAATCCGAGGGTTCCCACAAGTCTTTCTTTTTTTAAAATTTTATTTTAATTGTTATTCAAGTTCAGTTTTCTCTTTTACTTCCATCCCAGTTCACCCCCCCCCAGTGCTCCCCACCTCCCTCCCATTTCCACCCCCCTTAGTTTTTGTCCATGTGTCCTTTATACTTGTTCCTGTTATCCCTTCCCACAAGTCTTTCCAATTCAACAGTTTGCTAACGCGACTTACAGAACTCACTCAAAGCGCTGTGCTTATTATAGTTGTTTTATTCTAAAGGCTACACATAGGACAATATCTAGACATGTCCCAGACCCAGAGGCCCCACTCCTGCTCTCTACAGAGTCGGGAACATCCCTCACCCCGCACACCAGTGTATTCACCAACAAACTAGGACGCTCTACCAAGTCCTGTGGTTCAGACTTATTGACCATGTAGGCACAGTTAATTAAATCATTGGCCAATTGATTGAATTCAATCTCTAGCACTGATACCACTTCTTGGAGGTCAAACTGGCTCAAAAGTTCCAAACTTCTAGTGCTGTGGTTGGTCTTTTTCACCCTCAGGCTAACTATGAGCCATCTTGTCACCCTGTTACAATAAAAAAGGCATTCTAATCACTCAGGAAATTCCAAGGCTTCTAGGGGCTTTGTGGCCAGAACTCCACGGGGACAAAGACAGATGTGTCCCCCATTATACCACACCATTGTTTTACTATAGAACATATTTCATCGCTTAACACATTTCTGCACCGTTTAAGACAAATTTTACTTATTCAATTTGTACAATACGCAAGAAATAAAAATTATACAAGAAACCTCTATATATCCTATATTCAGTTTCATTTTTCATTACCACTTAACCACTTTTGGTTATTATATCATTTCCTCCGTCTGCCCCTTCCCTTTCTTCATGAACACACACCCATTCCTCCCTCCCCCAAAACCACTTCAGGGCACATGCATCATCTGCACTACTCTTCTAGGTTATGATAAAAAGTTTCTCTATTAAAAGCCTTCTCTTTGTCCAAGAGATGTGGTTATGTTTATTAAAGCAACACTTTTTTTCTGTTTTGTATTTTTGGTAATTATTTTCATTTCCATCTTTGCTAAGATGGTGGTAAAGATGTCATCATTTTACATCTTTGTGAATTCCTAGAACCCATTCCCTATTATTCTGACTTGTAGGCCTCTTGAGAGCTGAGGCAGCTTTACTGTTTAAGAAATCCCTTCACATTATCCAGACTTAAGTAATCTTCAAAAGAATGGTTTGAGGACAATGATGTTTTTAAATTATTACTACATCTGACATGGAGTCTATCTAGTGGTCAGTAAATGTTTACTAAAAGGAAATGTTTTAAAAGGAAAATCATTTAATGAAGTTCTCTCAGCCTTTTATTATGCACATGTTGATGAATTAGATTATATTCACTATACTAAAATTCTCCCCCACAATGAAGACTGGCAGACTAAGATACTAAATAGGTTACTGTATATTCTCTGTTGTCAGAAATATTGTACACAAGTAGTTTTAACTTAGTTTAATCTCTTTCTGGAGCTGGATATCCTAAAAGAAAAACCTAAGGCCAAAATTCAAGTTCATGTGTTATTTTTTTAAGGCTGAGCCTTCACAATAGAGAGCATGAGGGAAGCAGGGAAGGGAAAGAATAAGAGCCAAGCCAGTACGTGTCTCAGCTGAAATCTAGCGTTAGCCTTATCTCCATGGGAACTCTGGAGCATAAATTGCAGTACACAGAGGAAAAATCCAAAGCAAGGAAGCTGGCCATTTGTATTTTGTCAGTCTGTCAGTCATTTGATACAACCAATGATGAAGGTAGGAAGCATCACCTCCAAGTGAGACAGTTCCCATTGCCTGAGGGTAATTCTCCAGAGAAGAATGCAGCTGTGAGCACTAGTAGCCATCACTCACAGCAGCTGGGGACGGAGGCACCAACTTGCTAAAGGGGATCTGGAAAGGCACCAAGAGCGTCCACTGTAGTCTCACATCGAAACATTTAGTAAATACTTAACAGAGACTCAGAGTGTTCTGAATATTATGGAGTGTCTTTAGATGCCCAGATATACTTTAAAATTTAACATAACGTTGTTTAGGTCTCACTTTCATGAATCTAGTAATTACATTTTAGAAAGAACCAGGCAGCTAATAAAATAGGATTTTTTTCAAGGGGTACAAACATAGGATATACATGGTACAGACATGCATATATACATGGTTCATACATGATACTCCAGAATGGAACTTGAGGATGATTATGGACATTCTCAATGTGTACCAGGCACAGTCCCTTCCTTCCTTTTACTCACTATTTTTAACTTAAGCTGTTTAATCAAGTATTCCCTCCTCCATTTAAATGCTGTATACTTATAGGCAATATTTGTAATATATATATATATATGTGTGTGTGTGTGTGTGTGTGTGTATAAATGCTGTTACATTTCTATTCAGTGAATTCTCAATTATGGCTACTGAGTAGCCAAACATTTGTATGAATGTAAACAATTATAAGGATATGGTACTTGGACCAAAAGTAATTTCAGTGTACCTGAGAAAGAAGACAAACATATGGAATAGTAATTAGCTTCAATAAGGTACAATTTACTGCTAAAATTAGTTATAAAAGCTGTGAGTAGGAAACTAGTGAAATAATAAAACAGTCAATGTTGGTGAAATATATTTCTAGCTGAGAATCAACAATGTTGAATAATCTGTTGGAATCATCTAAATAAAACAATAACGCCCTATTTCTGGAGGAAAGATAAGAATGAATTGATATAGTTTATTCTTAAATTCTATGTAAGGATATATTTTCAGGTGATAGATTATATATGGAACTGGGAGAAAAGATTGTTTTACTTCTAAGCTTGCACACTTGCACACTATTTTTTCTCAGTTTGTCAGGTTCTTGGTACAGATGGTATAACAGGTGGTTTAAAAGTCTGTCTAAGAACCATCCAATCATCACTCCCGTTCTGCAGATGTTGATGTTTGCTCTCATGGCATCCACCAAGGTCAATAACGTCTTTCCCCTTTAAACTAAAGACTTCACACATTTTATTTTTAGTTTCTTCCTGCTCAAACTCTAATTCAAAAAAATTATTTTAGTGCTTAGAGTGGTATTTCAAAACAAACATTTTGTTCGCTTAGTTGTATTCTAAGTGGTTGACTTCCATTTTCTAAATATTTTAGTGGCTGCCTAAATATTAATTGTTGGAACTGGGGTCTAGCTTTTCGCTCTGTACCTGATATGAAGTCCATTTTCTGCCTTGTGCCATCAATGGCTGGAGCTTAAGATCAAAACTCATTATTTAGAACAAACTCTTAAGTGACACAGGTGGCGGCATGCATGGGAATGATACTGGAGCTGTGCCGACATTGGCACATTGGAAAGTAAAAGAATTTCTGGGCAATCATGGAAGATGGGCATGAGAGCAGCCCAGCTAAGCATTAAACCGAACCTCTAGAGGAGCTATGAGTCAACAGCCAGCCAGGAACTAGACTTAACTGGAAGCTGACAGAAACATGTTAGCTATGAATCACTCAGCAAAGTATGACATTCTTTTTCTTTAAATGTCACACCCATTCTCATTTCTAGTAACAAATGATATGTTTTATAGAAACTGGGCACTGACATATTAATACTAATTGAATAATGTTTGTCAAACAATAATTATGGACTAAATATTTGAACCATTAGACTTGACTTTTTATTAAGCTGGATGTTGCATAAGTTCGTTTGAAAGGCACCAACATATAAACCCTGGTGTTTAAAAGAGCTTGAAATTCAGAGGCTCTGAGAGGAAAGACAGTTTTTCAGCTCTCATTGCACAGATAGTTGCAGGGGCTGAGCTGTAAGATTCTAGGGGGTACATATTGGTAGTGAGCACCTCCGTGAACATTTGCTATGTCAGAAAGGGAATTCACTGGAGCTTGCTCTGCTTTGTATCAAAAATGCCTAGGGGTGTATCACGTTATCAGACTAATACTTGGATAAGTCATGCTTTAATAAGCAGAGAGCGGGCACAGAGAACTCAATATTAAAATAGTCAAATAGAGCCTCTTGATTTCATGGGGCTTATAGTGATGTGGTCTAAATGAGGGGTGATTAGCTTCCCTAGCTAGGGTGTGGAAAAGTGGGGAATGTATGCATATGTAGGGAGGAGGGGTGCTACTGATTGACATAAAGATCACAAAGTGCTGTGGGATGAGGTCCAGGTAATTATCCTGCATTGCGTGGGGGAGACTGATACAATAATGAAGTTCCTGCCCAAAGTGATTAACTATAAGCACTTTGTAAAACACTACGGGAGAAAATCCTGACATTTGAAACAATATGGATGGAACTTGAGGGCATTATACAAAGTGAAACAAGTGAGATGGAGAAACACAAGTACTGTACAATATCATTTATATGCAAAGACGGAGGAGAAAACCCCCCACAAAATATCAAACCCATAGATTCAAAGGACAGATTGGTAGTTGCCAAAGGTGTGGATTGGGGGCTGGGCACAATGGGTGAAGGTCGTCAAAAGGTATACATTCCCAGTTATAAGATAAATAACAACAATAATAAAAACACTACAGAAATGAAGATTAACGTGCATCTAAGGCATTGTTTATATAAAACTAAAATACAGAATTGTAACACATCTGAGGGATGTTACACTATATATTTGAGGTGTCTAACACAGCTTTGAGCTTTAGAGAATTGGGGAAGTTCTTTCAAAAGAAAGAGCAACCAAAAGATGAACCAAAGTTAATCGCATGAAATGGGATTGGAGAGAGATAATTACAGTCTGGTGCAGAAGTGTGGGCAGGACAGAAGATGTCCTGTAGAGGGATAAAAGGACATTTACATGGAGGAGATGTGACTGTCAGGTGAGGAGTGGGGAGTAATGAAGCTTCAACAAGGGCCAGGGCCAGCTTATATAAAGCCTCATAAGGTGTGCAATGGGCCCTGGGTGTGTCCCTGAGGAAAACAGGAATCACTGAAGGATTTTCATTTAGAGAGTGACCTGACCATAAGTGCTGTTTAAGCAATGCTCTCCTGTAGTTGGTAAAACAAATTGGATTATCTCTCAAATTGTATTTACGTTTCCAATACATTCTTTTTGCCACTGCCATGTACAAGCTTTAAAAAGGAAGAGGGAGGGACTAGAGGAGACAAATATTGTATCATGACACCAACTGGATGCTCAATATGGATGGAGCATTCTGACTTCCTGGACTCACTTGTGCTGCCAGAGATACACACAACGCAAGCCTCATAGGCAATTCTAGACTTACTGGCAGCCACACTAGAAAATCACAAAGCTATAAGTAACATTTATTTTTACTAATATATTTTATTTAACCCAATATATTCAAGTATTGTCATTTCAATATGCAACAAGTATAAAAATCAATAGATAGTTAACAGTATTTTTCTTTAAATTTTCCTACCTAATAGTAGGGATGCAGCATGTCCAGGGGTAGGCAAAAGTAAGTATACAGTCATGAGTATCCAAAACACAAAGGTTATTTCTGTAGTGTTCTTGATTAATTATTGTGTCATTTTCCATACAAACAGTTGTAAACCTACTTTCCCCCCCACTGTATTTTATACTGAGGACGCATCTTCATTTGGATTAGCCACATTTTATGTGCAAACCATATTCAGTTACTGATGATCATATTGGGCAGCACAGGAATGATGTTTATTAGTGAGGAAAGAACAGAAAAAAATGGACTATTTGCTGTATAATGGAACAGAGCTCAGGACCTGAGCAAAGCAGAATCTCTATCTGTATCAATTGATTAAAAGGGCGAAAAGGGGGAAACATCATGACTCTTGTTTTCTTTCTGTCTGTGGGTAATTCTATTAGGCTAATTTTAGGCAACACATTGGCGATTGTTCTTTTCACAAGTCGGGACCCTGTGGTTTCATTGATTTTACCAAATGGCTGATGTAAGACTAAACAACAGGTGAAAATTCCTGTTTACTTTAGTGCTGTATTTGATGTGAAGGTTTGTGTTCTGAGATGCGCGCAGATAGATTTGGAAAAGTATTCATTCAAAACCCAGTGTTCCAGAATGCAATCAGTTTTACTATCTTTTCAACTCAGAATATCGCACCCTGTTTGAATGCTGGTTGTGAAGAACAGAATAACAGTGCAAGGTCTGCGCACTACCACAGGGGCAGAGATGCATGTATTACAGTGACTGGAGCAAAAGAAAAATGTCTGAAACTTGAAAAGTGCATGCCAGGCATTCTTATAAACACCTTAAAGGTGTTGAGTCTTTAAATTCTTGCTGCAGTGTTATAGGGTATAATACTAAAGTCATTTTAAAGATGAGGAAATAGCAGCTCTCAATCTACTGAAGGTGATGTAATAAGCAGGTGGGAGATCCGGGATTTGAACCCCCACTGCATAGCTCTAAAGCTGTTCTCTTCATTATTCCTAAATGGTTATTTCTGGATTAAATAAAAGCATGATTTTTGTCACAAAATGAGTTACATAACACATGGTGATTTTTAAGGTTAAGAAGAGGGAAGAATAAATAAACATGAGCTAGATTGTTCTGGATGGCTTCAAGTAGAGATGGGATTTAAAGGGGGTCTTAGAAGATAAGCAAGATTTAAAATGCAGAGTATGGTAGCAAGCGCATTTTGCTCATGGAGAAGCAAAGGATGGAGGAGGCCATCAGTTTGGTTTCAGGAGACAGTTCGGTCACAGGACTGCTGTTCCGAGGGGCTCCTGGGGGATGAGGCTGAAGGAGCCTTGCTGGTGATTCAGACGTGGCCTTCGGCGATTGCTGCAGTTGTGCCCCGCCTTCTCTTTGTTTAGTCCGACAGAAAGAGCTACTTGAAAGGGGGGTTTCCTCAGTCAGTGAACTTGCTCATACTGGAGAATTGCTTGGCCTGGCAGCTGTCCCTTTCAAGGTTCATTCGTATTTTGTAGGAATCTTTCCAATATGAAATGCAGAGCCACATGGTAGTAGAGGGAAGACTAATTAAATATTAGAGCTTACAACCTGTAAAGAATCCAAATCTTCTAGAATTTCTTCTTTTATATTTCTACCATTTCCCATATTCCACTCCCAGATTGGATTTGATGTTCCGGTTTTTGTGTTGCTCTGTGCGTTCCCCCACCAAATCTTCTCTCCTAGACAGGTATTTTCTCCCAGGTTTATTGGCATACAATTAACATAAAACATTGTGTAAGTATAAGCTGTCTAATGTAATTTGATACGTGTGTGTATTGCCAGATGATTACCATGGAACATTAGTTAAAACTTCCATCACGTCACATAATTACCTCTGTGGGTGTGTGTTGGAAACGTTTATGATCTACTCTGTTGGCAACTTTCAATATAGAATTCAGCATTGTAAACAATAGTCACCATACTAAATATTATATCCCCAGAACTTATTGATCGCATAACTGGAAGTTTCTACACTTAAACCAATACCTCCCCCTTCCCCCACACTCCAGCCTCCAGAAATCACCATTGTCCTCTATGTCTCTATGAGTTCAGCATTTTTAAGTTCCATGTATATGTGAGATCATACATTTTTTGTCCTTCTCTGGCCCCAGGTATAATTAAAAACTGTTCCTTATGTATTCTTGAATTCTCAGTGACTAGCAGTAAAGTTGGTATATTAGATGATCAATAGTAACGTGGCTCAGAGCAGGGGCCCTGGTCTCTGCGACTCATTAATTAACCCCGGGAACTTGGTTGAGTTACTTTTCTCAGAGTCAGTGAAAGGTTTCAAGGAGCTAAACATATGTGATGCACTAGACCAGTGCCTGTGGCACACAAGTACTGTATAAGATTCACTATTTTATGTGTTTTATTTTTTAACCAAATTGTTAAGGATGAAAGAAAACTTCTGCTTTATGCAGAGATCTTCCTGCCTTGCCCTTACCTCATGCAGAAAGTTCTCCTGACTTAACAATAAATATATTAGATTTTTACTTTGTTATTCCTTGTTAAAACACTACTTAAGGCCATAAAAATATGTGCCTTTAATATAGGTGCTAATCTCTCTGCAAACACTTCATTATACAATTTGTCGATGCTGCTAGAGTATTTTTTTATTAATACAGGGTAATAAGGAGTTTCTGCTCTTTATTGCTGCAGGGGAACTTGGCATATTTTCTCCTTGTATGCCAACAGAACTGTGCCATTCCTCCCCCGACCCCCTTAGTGCTAGTGTTTGCTAAGGATAATATAGCCTCAGATATGCCCAGGAATCCAGCAGCCAGAGCAAGACCTGGGAAGGAGTGGGGGTTGGGTCTATCCTAAGATATCATCAGACTCTAAGCCTTCAGCAGGTGTTCTGCAGCTCACTGGCATGCCATTAATGGGACCACTGCTTTTCTGAGTTTCTTCATATAAAATATGTTTTCACATAACCTGTGCCAGATAAACCTTAACCTCTGGGAAGTAGAAGTTTATCGAAGTCTCTATACAGCCATTAAATATGATATCTTGTTCGTATCTTTTACATTTCTGAATACCTCCTGTATCTATTATCTATGTATATATTTCTGACAAACCCCGTCCTTCCTTTTGCCTTATCCAATCATACCTGTTCATTCTCTGAATCCAGACCCAGCCCAGCTGCTTTTGCCTTTGAACTAACTAGCCTGATTATGTCTCTTAGAGCCACATGAGGTCCTCTACTTGTGTGTGCATGGACATTGGGTATTGGGTCAGTAAGATTTTGAACTCTTTGAGGTAGTGTTGCATTTCTACTCTGGCACCATGTTTTATAAATTTTTCCTATAGCCTTTGCTGATTTGGCCTAGTTGGTTGGAGTATCGTCCCATAAATTGAGTTGCAGGTTCAATTCCCGGTCATGGCACATGCTTAGGTTGTGGGTTCAGTCCTGGTTATGGTGCATAGGAGAGGCAGCTGATTGATGTTTCTTTCTCACATCAGTGTATCTCTCCCCCTCTCTCTCCCTCCTTCCCCCTCTCTAAAAATCAATAAACATGGCCTCAGGTGAGGATAAAAAATAAATGAAAATGTTTTTCTACATCACTTCTGAGAAACTGAAAGCTTTGATAACCTTTTTAGATTTTTAACTTAAAAAATGACGTGAACTCACAAGGAATTCTGTATTGGAAGTAACTGCTTATAACTGCTTCCAAATAGAAGTGAACCTGTGAGCAGAGATTTGAAAACTCTGATGGCTAATATCTGAAGCGTTTTTGAATGGGGAGGTGTTTTCAATGAAAAGTCCTCCACAGAAACACTGACTGTTGGCAGAGCGTTTTGTACTGCAAGTACTGCTTCACTTTTTGTGTGTTCCTGACAGTTTGTAGACAACAGGCAAGAATCCAAAAATGGACATATGCTTCACATTGAAACTGTTGTATGTGTTAAAATTTTCACAAATCTATTGACCTGATGTAAACATACTAGGCTGCCATTGGAAGGAGTAACAGGCATTCTGCTTCTGTAACAATACAATCATAAATTGTCAAAGGTAGCAGGTGTTCAGGGAAGTTGCGAATCTAAAATTGTGCATTTTTTCTGGGTGCATACCCATTTAATTTGCATTCCTTAATTTCATGTTTGTTTTCCTGGAAATTGTAAAAAAAGAAGAAGAAGAGTAAAAAATATATACAGCTCTTAGAACTGTTTTAGTCTTCGGGACACACTGATTGGTGAACTTGAACAGGTCAGCCGACCTATGGTTCTCAGTGTCCTCTACAAATTGAGGACAAGAGTGTAAATCCCTCAGGTTCTTCCGTTCAGTCCTTAGCCAGAGGCCAAGCTATGGTCAACCACTATAATCCCTCCCTGCCATGCTCTCTCTGAAGTGATGCTACATCCCTCTCAGTTCTTTATTCACTGAGAAACATGATGTAAGCTGGTCAGCCCCCTTTGATGATGTTAACTTTAATCATTTGGTTAAGGTAGTGTCCACCAGGAATTTACACTATATAGTTAACATTTTAGCATTTAAATTAATTATTACTTTGGATCTGCTTGGGGAAAATGTTGATACCATCCATTGCATCAGGCAGTCACCCACTAATTTTTGAATCCCTTGATGAATGTCTAATTCAGTCATGCCTTGTATATCTAAAGGAGGTTTTCCT
>PVKM010010854.1:0-34190 GCA_004027735.1 Carollia perspicillata
CTGTTTTAGGTGCCCTCTTAGTCTGCTTTTGTTTTAGGTGTGGATGTTAATAACTGTGAGTTTGCTGTCCTTTTACTGTTCATATTTTTCATCTTCTTTTTCTTAGATAAGTCCCATTAACATTTCATATAATAAGGGCTTGGTGATGATGAACTCCTTGAACTTGATCTTATCTGAGAAGCACTTTATCTGCCCTTCCATTCTAAATGAAAACTTTGCTGGACAGAACACTCTTGGATGTAGGTCCTTGCCTTTCATGACTTGGAATACTTCTTTCCAGCCCCTTCTTGACTGTAAGGTCTCTTTTGAGAAATCAGCTGACAGTCTGACGGGAACTCCTTTGTAGATAACTGTCCCCTTATCTCTTGCTGCTTCCAGAATTCGCTCCTTCATTTTAATCTTGGCTAATGCAATTATGATGTGCCTTGGTGTGTTCTTCCTTGGATCCACCTTCTTTGGGACCCTCTGAGCTTCCTGGACTTCCTGGAAGTCGATTTCCTTTGCTAGATTGGGGAAATTCTCCTTTATTATTCGTTTAAATAAATTTTCAATTTGTTGCTCTTCCTCTTCCCCTTCTGGTACTCCCATAATTCAGATGTTGGAATGTTTAAAGATGTCCTGGAGGTTCCTAAGCCTCTCCTCATTTTTTTGAATTCTTGTTTCTTCATTCTTTTCTGTTTGGTTGTTTGTTTCTTCCTTCTGGTCCACTCCATTGATTTGAGTCCTAGTTTTCTTCCCATCACTATTGGTTCCCTGTGCATTTTTCTTCATTTCACTTCACCTTCATTTCATATCACCTTTATTTGTTCATCTAATCTGCGACCAAAATCAACCAATTCTGTGAGCATCCTGATCACCAGTGTTTTAAACTGTGTATCTGATAGGTTGGCTACCTCCTGGTCACTTAAAAGTACTGGCTCTGGGGCTCTGAGCTGTTCTTCTGTTTGAATCATTTTTGGTTAGGTGGCGCCTGTTACGTATGGGTGGCAGAGCCCTTAGTTTACTTTCTTACTGTGAATTTGTTTATACATTTTCACTTTTTTTTAGAACATAAATTTTTAAGGGCAGATATCCTGTCCTTTGGAAACGCTGATCACAAAAGCATATCATAAATGTTTTCTGAATGAAAAATAAAACCTTTAATAGATGCTTCTATCACCACTTAGAGGAGACTGCATGTCCAGCAAAGGGAATAGGTTAAGGATAATTATCAAAGGGAAAAAAAGCTCTCCTTTGCTAATAGGAAAATACTATACTGATTTTTTTTTATCAGCTGTCAAGCAGCACATGCAACTAAAGTAAAAGCAAAGGAACTACCCTCCTACCTAGCGCTTGTCAACTTTTCTAATGTAAAAATGGCAACGCTTGTTAGGATAAAAATGCTTTCCCTGTCTGTAAACTGGCAGCATATATTTGAGACCAAGTGTGTAACCTAGGCACTGCACATAATTTCTGGGCCTGAGAGGGGAGCAATACATGATGACAGGAGAAAGAACAAGAGCTTTGGAAAAAGACTGACTGGGACCCCTGCTAGCTGTGTGACTTGGCATCATTTTTTCTAATATATAAAATACTGCTAGTCTCAGATTATAATTGATCAAAGAAGACATCACATTGTAAATTACAATATGAAATCCTCGACAAATTTTACCTTCCCTTTGAGAAGGATTTTTGACCATTCTAAACACTGTCTAGGAACTGCTTATAATGCAAGATTTAACACTCCATAAGATTTCTTCATAAGCTTTAGAGTGACTGTCCTGAAAACATTAAGTACAGGCAAATATGCTAGAGTTCCGGCTGACTCTATCACGTACACTTTAAAACAAAGGTCACAAATATCTACAGGCCCAGGCAGGAAATGCACAATGAGAGCAGTGGGAGAAGACAGGATGACTGGGGGTGGGGAGAGGACTGGCACACTCCATGCCGCATCTCAGGGAGGCAGAGCGAGTCAACTCCACGGAAGAAGTGGGCCCAGTGTTGCTCAATTTTCTCATTTTCCAGGAGTGAGAAAATTTACACCTTATTGAGAAATTTCCCAATTTTAAAATACTTACTCCTTTGCCAGAAAAAGAGAAAATACCATGTGAAAACACATCTTTGGCCTGCATACAGCATAGAGGTCACTAGTTTGCAACCTCTTTTTAAAAGAAGACAGCCTTTTTACCCTGGGGATGAGGTACAATATTTAAAGGAATTGGAGCCTCTTTTATCCTCAATCGTGATGAGTCAAATTCTCACTGCAGACTTTATTCTGAGGCTGTCAGGCTTCTTGATCTTACAGTCAAAGGTCTTTACAGTTAATTTGCTTGTTTTACCCCACTGCTTCTTTCTGGCTATCCTTATTGTAAAGTACCATGAAAGTCAAGGGGATGGAATGGTCCATGGGACTGGTCAAAGAGTATGATTTGTAATATTAAAACAAAGCCTGGTGGCCCAGAAAGAGAAGGAAAGAAATTAAACTATCTCGTAACAATTAGTAAACACAGCATAAAGCTATCAGTATTCAATAATAAAGCTGCTGCTTACTGAAATGTAGTTAATCTCAACATTTTATCTCCTACCCTGGCACCATTAACATTCCTGGGACTGAGAAGGAGGCTATACGAGTATAGTGGAGAGAACACAAGCTTAGTGATACAGACTGACTATGGTTTGAACCCAGCTTTACCACTTACTAGCTTATGGTCCAATAAAATATTCTCAATTGAATTGGATCAATGACAGCTTAACTATAGAAGAGAAAGTCTGTGGGATACTGTTACAAAAATATCATTAGTTAGTTTCTCTAGACACACATAATACTGGAACCAAAAGAAATCTTAGAGCTCACCTACTCCAACGCTCCCCTTTATGGGAGAGGAAACCAAGACTCAGAAAGGTCAAATGAATTTTTAGACTGTATTCCAAAATTTTGTCTATTATTTAGAACTTGGGAAACATTTTCATTCTAAAACTATGTTCCATATCCATACTGTCCAAAATGACAGCCACTGGTTTTTGAACACTTGGAATGTGGCTAGTCTTAACTGAGATATGCTGTTAAGTGTAAAATACAAGCCAGACTTGGAATATTTAGTATAGAAAAAAGTAAAACATCTACACAGTAATGAGCTTTTATATTGATCACACACTAAAATGATATTCTGGATGAATAACAGACTGAGTTAAATATATTAAACTTAATTTATCTGTGTTCTTTTTACTTTTTAAATTGTGACCACTAGAACTTTTTAAATTAGACTGTGTTATACATTATATTTCTATTAGACAGTACTGTCAGGCAAGTGGTGAGGTCCTCAGGCAAATACACAGAAGTCCAATTACCTGACAATAATGCTTACTTATAATCCAAATTATACTAGCTTGAGCTCTGCCTCCCAACAGTAGGACACAGTAGTGGAAGATGATGTTCCTGCTCTATTACCTTTGAGAAGAGTGAATGCTAGTAAAATTTTTGGAATACTTGATGCTACACTTTCTTGTCTATGTCCTTCTCACACACCTCCTGGCACTACCTCTTCAGTCTCCTGAGGTTTTGTTAACCTTCTAATCAGCATCTCCCTGAAGTGGTCCTGCCCCCAAAGTGCTCTGAGTTGTGAAATGATCTTCAAACTTTGTGGGACAGTTATCTCAGGTGTTCTGAGAACAGAAGTACTGTGAAAATGATTCATACTGATGTACATAATAACTATTAAAGTTGTTTATACATTTATAAGATGCTTATCAAAATTTATTAATCTTTCATAGGTTGTAAGAAAGTAGAAGGAAAACTTCAGACAGAGTGGAAAAGGAAGTTACCACTGGGTAACTCTGCGCCGGGATCAGTTCCTCCAGTTCTTTTTTTTCTCATTTCTCTCTATTTCTGGACTTAAAAATTAAAAACAAAGCAACAACAAAAAACAGCCTTTCAAAGGCAACAACAGCAGGGCTTCAGGGGTTTGGACCATGACTCTACTGATTTGTGTAATGGGTACTACTGCCTGCAGAAAGCCCTCTAAACTTTGAGAATGGTTATACATTAAAGCATCTTTCTCCTCCAATTTTTTACTTTCAGAACTCATTTTCTAAAGAAATTTTCCAATTTTTAGAACTAAAAAAGCCCATCAAAACTGGATTTGCATTTTACCTTGAACTAAAATGTAGCTGCAGTGATACTACCTAATTCCAGCAAACAGAAAATTAAAGAATCTTTACTTAGTTTGAGCTTCTTCTCTGATATTAACAATTCTAGCCCCCCAAATCAGATAGTTAAACGACAGACTTATAAACAAGATGTTAGAAATATTGATTATAATATAGCTTACAGTAGCAAGTGACAAAGAACATTTTAGGCAGGCTAAATTCTTTTCTTAAAAACAATTTATTTTCACAAGATTTCAAATCCCAATGAATGACCCAGCTGTACCAAGATAATGATGTAACATTTTAAAATTCCAATCAAACAATGTAATCTGTAAGGGTCTTTGGACTTTGAACAAGTAATTTGATTTGTACTATCATAAAGTCTAACTGAAAGGTCTAACTGTAAAAATACATCACAAAAAATGTAGATTCCCAACTTTAAAAAAGGGGGGGTTTGAATTAATAAGAATATAAATTAATCTCATTTCATAGATGAAAAAATTTCTAGTTGTGGTGCTTGACAAATATGCAAAACTGTTTTACTGGCTAGAACAAGAACCCAGGTCTGAAATTTTTGACCAAGTACTAAAGTACTACCTTAATTTTTTTGTTCTATAGGCAGAGTTGTACCAGCTGGTAAATTTTATTGAATTCTTAATTACATGGGGGCAGGCAGGGAGGGTGCACCATGGAGATACAAAAGCTGTGAACCTCGCCACTTAGGAGATTACAACAGAGACATAACCAAGTCTTACACATCTGCTAACCAACTCTTACACTAATTACTGTAATAAGCCAACATGCAGTTACTACTTTCTTGAATCCAAACCTTTTAAAATCAGATTTCTCTTTGCTGTTTTGTTTACAACTGTGATTGTTATTGAATTACTTGAAAATATCAGCTATAGAAGTTGCTTAAACATTTTTAAAATTATTTTTAAAGAATTTACTTATTTATTTTTGGAGAGAGGGGAAGGGAGGTAGAAAGAAAGGGAGAGAAACATCAATGTGTGGCTGCCTCTCATATGGCCCCCACTGGGGACCTGGCCTGCAACCCAGGCATGTGCCCTGACTGGGAATCAAACCAGCAACCCTCTGGTTTGCAGTCTGCGCTCAATCCACTGAGCTACACCAGCCAAGGCATGCTTAAATATTTTTTAGATTATTTTTACTCTCTGGAAAAGTCTTTCTTTGGGCGAAGAGAAAAGAAATATATTTCAACAATATAAGATACAGGAAAACGTATTTTAAGCACTAAAGAAGTGGGAAAAAATGTTCATTTCATCTGCACATACCAAGTTGTATTTAATTTTCTGAAAGTCAGAAATTAAAAAAATAAACTTCAGATATTAAAATATTTATCTTTCTAGCTCTTCCTCAATTAACTATAGTAGAAAAAGAGAAGCCCCCAGGGGAACAATAAAAACTTATATATGAAGTTCTAATTAAACGGGATTAAAAAGAGGCTTTAGCTTTACCTTCAATAAATGTGCCTTTTTTGGTCTCCCTTTAAAATAAAGAAAATATTTGGCCCTGGCCAGATGGCTCAGTTGGTTGGAGCATCATCCCGTATACCAAAAGGTTGCAGGTTCAGTTCCCATTCAGGGCACAACCTGAATGGGAACTGATCCCAGTGAGGGCACTTACAGAAGGCAACTAATTCATGTTTCTCTCTTTTTCTCTCCTTTCCCTCCCCTCTCTAAAATCAATAATAAAAAATATTCTGGGGTGAAAATTAATAATAATTTTTTAAAAATACAGCGAATACTTGGACAAGCCCAGAACTAGGAATGTAAGTAATGTTTTATAGCTCATTTTAAAAGACCCAATACTTAAGTTTTGTAAGTTTTTTTTAAATGCAATAGTTGGTTTCCTGCCCTTCCTGCTCTTCACACTAAAATAGACTTAAATCAAGCACCCTTTGTCCTATATTCTGAAATTGCCAAGTTTTGGGTACCATCTCACTAACAAGGAAAGATACTACTTGTAGCTCAATTAAGGAAGGGCTTTTAACATTTTTTGGTCTGTTTCATACTGCACACCCTCTTAGCAGGTGAGAATATACTCCCTCTTAATAGGCAACAATATATACACAGTATCAGTAGGATTGCTAGTCTATATACCTTACAGGTAAATTTTATTAGTTATTCTTTCAGATACAAGGTGCTGTTTGCAGGTATGATCAGGTTTTTGGACAGAACATGTCTGGAACCAATAGACCAGAGAACATAAGGCACTGAATAAAAGCACCTGCAGCCCTGGCCAGTGTGGCTCAGTGAATTGAGTGCCACCTGTCAACCAAAGGGTCATCAGTTCGATTCCTAGTCAGGGCTCATGCCTGGGTTGTGGTCCAGGTCCCCAGTTGGGGGTGCACAAGAGGCAACCACACAATGATGTTTCTCTCCCCCTCTTTCTTTCTCCCTTCCCCTCTGTCGGAAAATAAATAAATAAAATCTTTTTTTAAAAAGCACCTGTATTGAAATTCTTTAAAAGGTAGATTAAAACATGTTAGTGAAAGAATGGGGGGCTGCTCTCCACTTTCCAATTGCTGCAAGAAAAAGCTTTCAAAAGTTATTAAAGAAGCACTCAGTGCTGGCTAGTGTAAGCCCAAATATGCAGTAGTAAATTGAGGTCCAATGTCTCAGTCATAGGAAAAAAATTAACAGATGAACAATGTTTCCCTTATTTTCATAATTTCTTTCACCAAATGGAATTTTGAAGTTCTCCTCAACTTACATTCATAATTTTGATCATTATAGGATTCTGATTCTTCAAACTTCTGCAGTACAGGTCACTTCACCCCTAACTAGGTCTCCTGCTTACACTCTTCCCACTATACCACTTTGCTTCCCTTTCCTAAGTGAGATGCCTCATGAAGCTTCTGTTCCTTAGAATGAATCTGTATTTTATAAGTGTAATGTTAACAAATATGAAATTCTCTGCGCACTATGATCGGTGACCTCCTTGCTGTTCCTTAACATAGCAAGAAAGCTCATGCCTTGAGGTTCATGCACTTCCATTTTTCTTTCTTTTCTCCAGATAGCCACATATTTCAGTCACTTCCTTCAGGAAGCTTAAAGATCAGTTTATCAGAAATGTCTTCCCTAACTACTCTCTATAAAATAGTGATTCCTCTACTCTTCTCATTCTTTCCCAATACAATTTACTTCCTGACATATTAAGTATTTATTACCTTCTTATATACAGAATATAAGTTCCACAAAGTTCAGACATTGTAACTGCCAAATTCCTGGGTGCCTACCACAAGTTCTGACTAAGTAAGTACTCAATAAGTATCTGTTAAATGAATGAGTGTTTAAGATGTGTATATGGTAATAAAAAAACACATCAGAACTGCAACAGCTTTTAAAATGACGAGATTATAGAGTTTTCTTTCTCCAATTTTATGAATGATTTTATATTTTACAGTTTTAGATTATCTGAATAAACTGTCTGGCTACAACAAATTACCAAAGGATTTTAGACAGTATGTATTTCAAAATGACTTGTAAAGTATTTTTCAACTGAAGTCATTTTTAGACAGGTATCTAGGTAGCTAGTAAGAAATAGTCTCAATTTTCTAAGATATTATAACTATTCTTCCCTCTAAACATACCTGTAGTTAGGATATTATTGCATCGATTTGATAGTTAAGCAAGAATGAATCTACTCTCAGAGCAGTGAAACCTACTCTAAGGTGGTCATGACTTGGTGCTTGCTGAGTTCCATTTTCCTCAATTAAGCAGATTTCTCTCCAGTAGGGTCTGACTGAGTCATGCAGGTTCTCAACATGATCAGACAATTATGTGCTAATTCTTTCTTTTTTAAGACTTTATTTATTTATTTTTAGAGAGAAGGGACGGGAGGGACAAAGAGAGGGAGAGAAACATTGATGTGTGAGAAATATATTGGTTGGTTGTCTCTCGCACATCCCCAACTGGGGACCTGGCCAGCAACCCAGCAAGTGCCCTGACCAGGAATCAAACTGGTGATCTTTCAGTTCACAGAGCAACACTTAATCCACTGAGCCGCCCCAGCCAGGACAATTATGTGCTAATTCTAAGCGGCACAAGTGTAAGATGCTACAATAGAGAAATTATAAAAGATTATTCAAGCCCTGGCTGGTGTAGCTCAGTTGATTGAGTGCGGGCCTGCGAACCAAAGGATTGTGGTTCGATTCCCAGTCAGGACACATGCCTGAGTTGCAGGCCATTTCCCAGCAAGGGGATGCACGAGAGGCAACCATACATTGACATTTCTCTCCCCCTCTCCTTCCCTTCCCCTCTAAAGATATATAAACAAAATCTAAAAAAAAAAAAAAAGATTATTCAAGATTTTATCATTTAAACTCTTGATTCAAGCCTCAAAAAAAAAAAAGTAACGTGCAGTAACTTAAGGGCATTCAGGTTCTGTCCTAAAATTAGGACATGTGACAATTTATTTTACATATTTCAAAAATGTCATATACTTGATAACTATTACAAGGATGAGCTTATAAGTTGTACTAATTTTGCTTATTACAAAATCTGTCAGACTATTATCTATTTTCCCCAATAGATAATTTTATATAATGTTTATTGTCAAAGTCAGCTCAAAAAACTTCCTAATCAATAACTTACCAAATGATTAGTCTCGTACTTGAACCTAACTGCTACATTTAACAATAAATGCTCCCACAGAAGAACTTATCCAGATTAACTTGAAGTGCTAAGTGTTTATTTTTCTTGAGATGGGAGCAGAATCCACCAAAAAAAGGGAGAAGAGTAATGAAAAGAATTTAGGCTTCTGGGATTTGAATGTAGATAAAGATCTAAGTCAGTAAGAGCCTCTTTTCGTGGCATAACCTGTCCTTCCACCTATACTTAGCTGCAGAAATTGCCCCGTGTACATCCCATTCTACCTCCAACTGCTTTCACTCAGTTTTTCTTCCTTCTGCCCAAGTGCTGATCAGCAATGTACAGCTATTCTACTCTGCCGTGGTTGCAGGACACAGACCTTTGAAATAAAGTTTTCCCTGCTACCACTCACCTAAATATACCAAATGTAAATAGGCGGTTTGGAGCATGTCATACTTGTCATCACTCCCCCAAAGAGGTAAACAAATCAATAAATCATATTTTTAAAAGACTGATCACAAAGCCCTGGCTGGTGTGGCTCAGTGGATTGAGCACTGGCCTGCAAACCAAAAGTGGGACCTAGTTCAATTCCTAGTCAGGGCACATGCCTGGATTGCAGGCCAGGTCCTCCCTCAGTGGGGGGGGGGGGGCGTGCGAGAAAAACCCACACATTGATGTTTCCCTCTCTTTCTCCATTCTCCTCTGTTTAAAAAATAAATAAAATCTTTTAAAAAATTGTTCACAAATTACACATATTTTGGATCAATACCTAAAGTGTAAGTAAATGTGTTGTGAAATGTGCTATGCAAATGAAGGTCATTTATTTCATGGTCATCTTTTCATCTTACTTTACACATTTGAGTGCAAAGATTTACAACCAGATTCATGTATTAATAACTAAACTTTACTTGGTACTATGTGCCAGGTACTATGTTTAAACACTTTATTATCTTTGAGGGTTTATTATTGTCTCAATTACAGATGAGAAAACAAAAAATTTAAGAAGATGGAAAATGAAGTTACCTTCACTGCTCTCTTCACTACATATCACAGCTTCTATTTTTTTAACATCCTCACCCAAGGACATTTTTTCATTGCTTTTTGGGGGGTAGGGGGTTATGGGGGAGAGAGAGAGAGAGAGATGTGTGAGAGGGAAACATCAAACCCACAACGGGTATGCGACGACTGGGAGTCCAACCTGTGACTTTCTGGTCTACATGATGACGCTCCAACCGAGCCACACCAGCCAGGGAACCACTACTTCTGTTTTTAAAAATGTTTACTAATAAGAATTGTCTTTGTAAGTAAAATCTTGTTTTTTCCTTAAATCATTTCAACCATTACTTAGTCTATATACTTAATTATGAAAGGAGAAAGACCTAACTAAAGATGAAAAATGCCAGCTAAAATCAACTTCATTTAAAATTTCTATGTGAAAACAAATAATCCAAAGAAGATTGCAAATAATTATTTCTTTTCTTACTAAAATCAAAGAAAGTAAAAATCCACAGGAATCAGGTTAAATCTCTAACCAAAATTTTAACTGTATTGTATCTGGTTAATATAATAGCCAAAAAGTAAAGATAATTATGATACATAGAAATGACGAGCAAAAAGCATGCACAAAAAAGACGACACGCTTTCATTTAGAGAGCATGCTTCAATTAAACTTGCAGTCATTCTAAGAAGAATATAAAACTGATGTATAAAACTTACCTACTTTGCAATTAAATTAAATACACATTTACAGAAAGTCTCTCCTTTTTTGGTCAGAACAAGCCAACAACAGCAAGTAACCAGAAATTACAATTAATATAAAAAATTTAAGAGGAAATGGATTTGCTAGATTTGTATTTTCAGTTTGAGCTTCAAAAAATGAGCAGTTTTATTTGCAATGAAGTTGGCAAGACAGGAAGATGAGTTAAAATTTATCATTTTTTTAAATGCATCCATCTACCTGTCAATCTATCTGAGAGGGGAAGGAAGGGAGAAAGGGAGGGAGAGAAACACTGATGCACGAGAGATACAGTTGCCTCTCACATGTCCCCAACTGGGGACCTGGCCTGCAACCCAGGCATGTGCCAATTGGGAATAAAACCAGCAACCTTTTGGTTTGCATTTCAGTGCTCAATCCACTGAGCCACATGAGCCAGGGCAAAATTTATCAATTCTTTAAATGGCTTTTCTAAGTACAATTTTTATTGTTTTTAAAAAGGTAAATTCCCTTTAGTATTTTACACCTTTTTGTAATGATGTACTTATTTCTACTGTAGACCTTGAAACTTCAGAGCTCACAGAAATAAGATTGATTTTTAGAAAAGAAGTTGGATTCACTAGTTCAAATTACCATACAAATATTTCCTTTATTAAGAGGAAAGCCAGGTAATATAAATAATGAAAAGCCAAATATGAGATCTAGGAAGACATTAACCCAGAAGGTGACCAACTGCGTAGCTCATTCTTACCTTGGCTGGGTTCCCCCCCCCCCACTTGTTGATATTTTTGCTGGTTGAGACAAAAGTGACCCATTTTACAATACAAATTGGGCATTTTCTTAAATGACTATTAGCAATGCACTTCTCTTCAATTACTATGTGCTGATAAAGTACACTGAATGAAATAGTCAACATACTTATCAATTAGCAAAAATTTAACTGATATAGAAAAGCAATATAAATATTTTTAACAGGATTTTTAATTTACCTTGGTTGACGATGACATCTTTATGCCTACAAAAGAAATTCAAAGACATTCATTTTATAATTATATTTGGCTGACCATTATTAGAACTACCTGAATAAATTATAAAAGCTTCAACACCTAGGCCACACCCCAGTTAAATCTGCAGAAGTGAAATTCAGGCATCAGCATTTTAAAAAGGTTCTCACTGGTCTCAACCACTATTTTATTTATAAAACAATGGATATTTCATAAAATCAACCAAATAGTGAAAGCATTAGAAACAACTTATAAAAATATTCAAATCTTATGGGATCATTAGTTTTACAAATTATTTTAGTTGAGGAGCATTTACATGAAAATGTAGCCCTTTTTAGAACACTTTAAAGAAAAAATACACTTAGGAGAAAAAAGACAAATTCTAACATGGGTTTTTATTTTTTAATTGAATTTATTGGGGTGACATTGGTTCATACAATTATATAGGTTTCAGGTGTACGAGTCTGTATCATCTGTACACGGTATTGTGTTCACACCCCAAGTCAAGTCTTCCATCACCACTTATCCTGCCTATACCCTCCTATACCTCCCCCAACTCTCCTGACTCTGGTCATCACTGCACTGTTGTCTGTTTCTGTAACATAGGTTTAAAAAAAAATAATTCAAACAAGGCACTTAGTTGGACATGCAAACATGATAAGCCACATAATTAATTTTCAGATATAACTGAGAAAGTATAATACTTACTTGTCTGTATTTTTTATAACTTTTGATATTATTTTTGAGGTTGAAACTGCCTTCAGCAATTTATTACGACTATCATCTGAATTTTCCCATGAATTATGTGACTTTTCAGCCGTTGGTGGTCGTTTTATGCTGGAAAAAACATATTGATTTCTTAGAGAAAAATTCTGTAAGTAGCAATGACAAGTAACTGACAGTTTATACAGAACACAAAAGCAGCAATTAACATTTCCTTAAAGCTAATCCAGAAAAGAGAAGGAAGGATTAGTTGAAAAGTCCTGACTGGATGAGTAAAGGAGTTATGCAAGGCCATTACCAAGTCTGTTTTATAGTTGTCTCTATTATTCAGAAGATTCATTAGAACAAATACTACTTGATTTTTAAAAACTTGTACTTTTTTGTTGTTAATGGAAAACACCCCATTTGTTTGAATCTCCAAGTAGCTAGAACTATTTCTCATAGTTTGTGAAACTGTGAATTTGTGGGAAAAAAACACCCTGTGCTTTTTCGTAAGTCATAAAGCTGCTATTTTCATTTTTATGGTCTCATATATGGTACAGATGACAATTTCTAAATAAACTATAGGACTAAAAGTAAAACTCTGGTTTATATCTTTTAGAGGCAATTTTACCCATGACCAGAAATAAACACAATATAACAGAAGAATGTTGTGTTATCAACAATAATTTCATTTATTTATAAATGAAATGTTTTGATTTATGAATGAGTTTTTGGATGCATTGCTAACAATCCTATAACTCATCCAGGCTTCAAGACTTCTTGCAATAGCATATCCAAAGAGCAATTTAGAATGGCAAGCACATTTCCAAGAGATCTTAATTAGCTGAAAAAAAGATCTGGGACAAAGAAAGTACCAAGTCAAATCAGAACCTTTAAGAAATTGATTATAAAAACAGGCCATCTTTAACCACACACACTTCAAAGATGCGTAACATTAATAAGCTATATCCAAGAAAAACCGCACATGAGACCAGGCAGAAGAATTTGTGTGAGCAACACAGACAAAACATTTTTAAAATGTTAAACATGCATCAAATGAAGGATTTTTTGTTTTCCCAAATTTCCATTAGTGATGAGACAAAATATTAAACTGATTAAATAAAAAACATTATAAATCTTTAAGGAATAATTATCATTTATGTTACTAAAATTCTAGCCAGTTCTGGGAATGATTTAATATTTTCCTAAGATTTCCAAATATCAGTATGATAAAACACAAGGGTGCATAAAAGTAGGTTTACAGTTGTGAGTACGTGAAAACAGTTTATTCTTGTATCATTATTAATTATTGTATTATTTTCCATATGAACACCTGTAAACCTCCTTTTGCCCATCCCATATAACTATACCTATTCATACAGCTGAAATCAGCATTTCCAAAGCAGGCAAACTTCATTGAGTTGGTCTAAATATTTGATTACAAGGCAGCTGTAGCACTGAACTCCCAGCATGCAGGTTTAGATCCCCAATTTAGGCTTACACACATTGTTAGAATGATTTTCCATTCTCCCCTCTCATAACTTTAAAATATTAATTATTATAGACACAGAGAGAAGCCCTCAAGCAAGCCTTTAGCATAGAAAAGACCAAGTGAAATGGATTCATTTCGCTACTCAAGCAAGAACTTATCCTCCTAAAACCCAAAACTAAAACTGAGATGCAGTCACAATGAAGAGCCATGTGTTGACAGGGTCCCTTGAAAATGAAAGGTTGTAATGATGCCAAAATATGAAGAGGATAATTACAGATTGCAATTTTCTATCCATGGCTATAAACTTATGCATAGTTATATAAAATGTTAAAATATTCTATAATTTTAATTTTACTAGGAAAATATGTTTGGGTCTTACAGTAGGTTATTTCTGCCTTCCCTTCATCAAACTGTTTAAAACTTAGTTTTTTCCCTCAGTTTTAACTGAGAAATTCTGACCTTAAATCTTCATTTCCCAATGTGCTAAAAAATAAAGATGACAGCAACAAAGAAGGGAAAATAAAAGCCATCAAGTTTTCTCCTGGAACCCATGGATAGTCAGCTTTTCCTTGTGTCATAGAATTTAGGTATCATTACAACCATGCCCTATCTCTGAACTCAGGGACAGTTAAAACCTTTTGGTGGGAGCAGAATTCTTGCTTTCTTGAGTTTGTCTGGGTATTTGGAGAGGCTGTGCAGAGGGCTGGGGAGAAGGTGATGCTCGAATTTGTGGACTTTGATCATTAGAATGAGATTCCTCTTTTTTTTCTCTCTGTCCTTGTGGTTTTTCTTTCTTTTTTTCTGTACCACTGTAAAATAAAGTATAACATGGAACAACACAAATTTAAACAAAAAAAGATATATCAAATGATGGGAAAAGTGATTATTTATAATTCGAAATCCTAAATCATATAGCTAATACAACTTACACTGGTTTCATTCAATAATGAAGATGTTTCTTTAAAAATTCTGGAAGCTATTAAAATCTTCAGTGAAGAATTTAAGAATAATAGGGTAAGATATCTGTGAAGATTGTCCATTTGGACCAGAATGACCTCTGAAGCATTTGCCATCCTAGCAGATTTGGGGGGACAACAGAAGATCTGACTCCAACTTACCCAAATGAGAGCATTAGTGACACTTTCCATTACCTCTGTAATATATACTGACACCCAAGCACACGGAATGATCACGTTTAGTAGGTTATTCTCTAATTCCCACTTCTGTATACTTTTACTCCTGCCACTTGAGTTTTAAGCTTACCAAGAGTCCACTGTGTTTTTCTCCCTGAATCTGTTTACACCAGTTGTATGTTATTTTAATTGTAATTAAATACAAAGAAAACTGACAAAATATACACAAAAAAGAAAATTGTAATTTCTATGGACACTAAGTTAAATGCTCTGGAAAGACTTCATAAAAATGAGTTACTAAAAAACTTGTCCTTATGTTTTGTGTAAGTGAGGCAATTATAAAAAAGATCGTAGGGGGAAAATCATACAGAAAGATATGGGTTATTAGTCATATTGTTTTCTAGAATTTTACATTTCTTTGTTTTAAAAAATTAAACTAAAAAATATAAAAAATGACTTATGGTTATACTTTGTTCAAGATCATCAAGGGATCTAATGAGATGCACATGTAGAGAGGGGTGCGAAGCTCATTCAAATTGACAAGTAAGTATATGTGAACGTATTTCATGTTAAAATAAAATATACATAAATTCTTATGATTCTGCACTCTTGACTCTTGACTAACGAAGCACCTGCCACTCCCAATCACCTAGGATAAGAATCTTTATATTGCACACTTTAATGATACTACAAAACAGACAGTCAAAAGCTTAAACTCCAGAACAGAAAAGGTAGGAAACTATCAACTCTCTACACATCTTAATCAAAGGATATTTTGTAATTTGACTATAAGGTGCATAATCTACAAGAAAGCATGTTTAAAGACATTTTGAACACATATACATAGTATATACAATGTATTATGTTATAATAGTTTAAAATGTTAAAAATACAATTTTGATAGTTGACATTTCTTAATCTGATTCAGTTCTGATATCTTCAGACTGGCCCTTGACTGTCTATTCCATGTTCAGTTTTTTAAAGTATGTGCTGAGAAATACAATTCAACCTCAAAAATATCAGACTAACTTTGAAATTTATATGTGGGTTGGAAATTGCTTCTTTCTTGTTCTTCAAAGTATCCTGAATGCACAGGTCACTAATCTTATGTGAGCCCAGTACAACCTAAAAGATATTTTCCTCCTGGGTTATTTAAGAGCAAAATACAGTGGTACCTTGGTACTCGTTAAATCATTCTGGAACTCATGACAAGTGCCGAAACCTATGAGTACTGAATAATGGAGCATTTTCTCTTGAAGGGAGGCGTGGTGTCATACAAGTTCTAGCAAGTCCCAAGCTAGTGCCAAGGACGACTACAATTTTTTTCTCATCAAAATACTACAAGCAAAGGCTTTGATGAGTTCTGAAGCTAACGAGTACCAAGGTATGTCTGTACTACAGAAGCCCTGTATCATAAAGTAACAAACACAGTCTTAGGCTACTAAGTCACTATCATGCATAATACTGACCACTGCACACAAATATAGCTGTATAAGAAAATAGGCACAAGTTGTACTAGTAATAGTTTAGATTCAGCCTATCTTGCATCAAAAATTGCATTAAAAATTTCTACTCTGCATTTGTTTTCTTATAATTTGTCTTTTTCTTTCCTGAAAGCGGAGCACAGGTAGTAAATTTTGGCATGCTTTGGAGGAGAAAGTCTAGATTCTGTAATGACAATGACGTCATTGTCAACGACGTCACTGTCATTACAGAAAGGGCTTTTAAAAGGCCTAAAGATCTGCCATTGCTCCACAGTTCCTGGTCTAGGGGAAAGGTGTCAGCTTCACCCCACCCACCAACTCCTTCCACCTCCCACTCTGCTTCCACACTGGTGAGTAATTCAGTCACCAGCATTAATTTATTGAGGCGATCATTTTTTATCAGTACATTTAAAATATTGTTCTATTACTTAAGGTCCACAATAATTCTTTGAACAAAACAGCTCTAACAGTACGTAGTTGATCTTTTGTGGTCTCTCCAAACTGTGTATGAAATAATTTGCTAGGAATTACACAAAAGCAATTTTATTGAAATAATAGATTAATTGATAAAAAGAACATACAAAATGTAAATCTGTAACCCACAGAAAGTTTTATATTGGAGTATTTCCACTGCCCTCTCTCTCATAGCACACACAAACACACACACACCACATACTACTATAATATTTTGAATTAAACCTTAATTTTATAGTCATGGTTAAAGAATAAAAGTTATAATAGTGTTTAGCTAATATGGATACATAGCAAAGATTCTATTTCTCCTTTAAAAAAGATGTATCAGAGAATGACAAATACTGTATGATTTCATTTTTATGTGGAACTAAAAAAACAAAACAGACAAAACAAACTCAGATACAGAGAACAATCTGACGGCTGCTAGAAGGAAGAAGGGTGAGTGCAAGGTTGGGTGAAAAAAGTACTCCAGTTGTAAAATATAAGTCACAGGGATTTAATATATACAGTATAGGGAATATAGTCATTAATACCTTAATAAGTTTATACAGTCACGGATGTTTATTAGACTTATCATGGGGATCATGTCCTAAGGTATATAAATGCTGAATCGTTATGTCATACACCTGAAACTAATATACTGTATGTCCACTGTACTACTAAATACATAAATAAGTTGCAGTATCAAATGTATCACTTGCTATGGAGAAAATTCACTTACGTAATTACATTAAACAGAGAGATGCTTATCTCATCACAAATGCTTGTTAAAAAGAAATAAAACAAAACCAGGAAATGCAACCGCTTTCTTTTTTTAGTAAAAACCAAAAGCTGTCTCCCACAACTCCACAGGTACAATAAATGCAAACTGAGGCTTGGCTACATGTCTCTATATTCAGAGTTAAAGAATTCAAAGGACATACTCCTTTGAATTCCATCTCTATTTCACATTTGTTTCAGAAGTAGACTGAGTTATCACATTCAACCATTTAAAACTGTTAGCTCTCCCCGGGCAACCCCTTCCACCTCCCACCCCACTTACAAATGGATACCTTTTAGCAGCAGATGAAAGTGTTTCTTTTCTGGCAACTGAGACAGAGCTGGTATGACTTGATTTTCTGTTTGCTCCACTCCCATTCGTTATACAGGACATAGAAATAGCTTCTCGAATGCCTGGTTGACCTAGAGGTGGTTAAGAAAATATTTTTCATAACAAAATATTTCTCAAAGACTAGAGTTTAAAAAATTAAATCATTAGTGTTAGGAACTAGTAAGCAAATTGCTCCCTCTGATATAGTGTAACAATATTTCTGTCTCAAATTTAATCTCATCAGAACAAACTTACAGAGAAGCTATATGCTAAGTTGCTAAATTGTAGCTAGATCATTCTCTACCTTACATGGTTTCCTTTCCACACATAGCAGCTTTAAAGCACAATTTTAAGTTGTGCTTTAAATCACAAATCGCTCACGTCACTGATTTTCAGAAATAGTTCATGTTGTGTTGAAATTTAATTAGAAGTCTAGAAATCATAAAGGTTAAATATTAGGATGTTATTCCATATTAATAAATCATAAGTATACAAAGTAACTTCTGTTTTTCAAATTTATATAGTAGGACTGGAATAAACATTATGGGTATGTCAGAGTAGTCAGGAAGACCGGAAGTCATAAGATAAAACAGCCACATATATTCAAGAGCTCAGGTTATTTAGATTTGGAAATAGAGAATAGTTTAGAATTTTTGGACCCAGTTTTCTCACAAACACACAACAAAATCTAATTTTTCAACATGGCCAATCTATTTGTTTGTTTGCTTCTCTTCATAAAAATACAAAGTAGAAGACTTTTATGTATCTGGCACCCTAAAGTGTTCCATACATGATGGTATAACATTGCATTTTGACATGAATAAGGAAATAGGGGTACCTGTACCATAATTCTATGAAGTGTTTCCTTAATATAGAGATTCCTGGACCCTACCTGAGACCAAATGCCTCTGAAGAGAGGAAGGTGGAGACCTACTCTATTTAAAGTATTTTTTGAAACTTCTTAGGAAATTTTTCACATATTATAAGATACAACACCCTTCCCCAGCCCCCACCCAAATTGTGCTAATATGGTCATCAGATCTAGTGCTGGTCTGCCAAACAGGTGACCCATAGCTTTAAAAAAATATTGTGGAAAATATTCATAAAATTAACCATTTTAACCATTTATAAAGGTACTATTCAGTATATTTACAATGTTGTGCAACCTATCACTGTTATTCAGTCACTCAACACTTTCATCACCCCAGAAAGAAACCCTGTACTCACTCATTAGGCAGTCATTACTCCCCATTCGTTCCTTCCTTCCCTCCCCCAGCCCTTGCCAACCATTAACCTGTATTATTTCTGTAGATTTGCCTATTCCAAATATTTCACATACATGGAGTCAAACAACATAATGATCTTTTGTGTCCAGCTTATTTCACTTAGCACAATGTTTTCACGTTTCATCCATGTGGCAGCATGTATGAGTAATTTATTCTTTTTTATGGCTAAAACACATTCCATTGTATATATGAATATAGCATATTTTGTTTATTCATTTATACATCATGCACATCTGGTTGTTTCCATCTTTTGACTATTCTGAGTAGTGCTGCCATATAAACAATTGCATACAAATTTTCATTTAAATACTTTTCAATTATTTTAGGTATGTAACTAGTAGAACTGCCATTTCACACGGTAATTTTATGTTTAACTTACTGAGGAACCAACAAACACAGTAGCTGTACCATTTAACAATCCCACCAGCAATGTGTGAAAGTTTCAATTTTAACACATCCTTGCCAACACTTGCTACTTTCAATTTTAAAAAATTATAGCCTTCTTAATAAGTATTTAGTGCTCTCTCACTGTGGTTTTGATTAGTTTTAAATTTAGTTTCTTTTTTCTTTTTTTATTTCCTTAAGGTTAATGTTGGATTACTGATTGAGATTTTTTTTTAACATAGGCATTTACAACTATAAATTTTCCTCTGAGCATTGTTTTTCCTGTGTCCACAGCTGGTTTTTGAAATATGAATTTGTTTCTTTAGTTTCTGTTATACACACACAAACACATTAACCACTATTAAAAAAACCACATAGAGTCAGCCATCCACTTCCCATGCTCTCCTTCAATTTCCCAAATCTCATCTCAAAAGAGATCAATCACATTCATTAGGACAGCTACTATTTAAAAAAAGAAAAAACACACTTCCAGCCAAGATGGAGGCGTAGGTGGATATACTCTGCCTCCCTGCACAACCAAAAGAAGGTTAACAACCAAATTTAAAAACAAAGAATAACCAGAACTGATAGAAATTCAAACTGCATGAAAGTCCAACAACCAAGGAGTTAAAGAAGAAACATTCATTCAGACTGATAGGAGGGGCAGAGGCGGGAAGCCGGGCAACAAGGCTGTGGGGGGTGGACTGGGGAAGGCAAGGCTGTGGCTGGTGGACCAGGTGGTCCCACATTCATGTGCAGATAACAACTAGGGATCGAGACAGACCATGCAACCCAGTGTTCCACCCGGGGGAAACAAAGTCTCAAGAGGTCCCCAGTAGGTGGTGTGCGAGAGGCAATCATACACTGATGTTTCTCTCCCTCTCTTTCTCCTTCCCTTCCCCTCTAAAAATAAATAAATAAAATCCTTTTAAAAATTAAAGAAGAGCCCTGGCTGGTGTGGCTCAGTGGATAGAGCACAGGCCTGAGAAGCAAAGGGTCGCCAGTTCAATTCCCAGTCAGGGCACATGCCTGGATTGCGGGCTGGGTCCCCAGTGGGGAACATATGAGAGGCAACCACACATTGATGTTTCTCTCCCACTCTTTCTCCTTCCCTTCCCATCTCTATAAAAATAAATAAATAAAATGTTTAAAAAAAAAGATTCCATAAAAAATTTTTAAAAGAAAAAAGTAAAAAACAATAATCCCACACAAAAACAAGTGTTGGTGAGGATGTGGAGAAAGTGAATCCTTGTGTATTTCTGGTAGGAATTAAAAGTGGTGCAGGTGCTGTATAAACCAGTATTGGCTGTTCCTCAAAAGATTAAACAAGGAATTTACCATATGATCTAGCAATACCACTTTTGTATAAATACCCAAAAGAAATGAAAGCAGGAAGTCAAGCAGATATCTGTACATCCATGTTCATACCAGCATTATTCACAATAGCCAAAAAGTTGAAATCACTCAAAAGTCCACTGACCGGATAACCAAACGTAGTATACGAGGTCTGTCCAGAAGGTATCCAGCCATGTTAATATGAAAACAGAGACATTTATTGAAGAAGATACAAGAAACATTGTACATAGGACAATGACACCTCAGTCTCCTTCAAAGTAGGCTCCTTGGGACCTCACCCAGTTCTCCCAATCGCCAACAGCTGCCCCATTGTATTTTCCTGAATGACATCAATGGTCTGAAATCTCTTCTCTTTCGAAGTGTTTTTAGTTTTGGGAAAAGCCCAGAAATTGCAGGGCACCATATCTGGGCTGTAGGGAGGCCGAGTCACCTGGACGATTTGATGTTTAGCCAAAAAACTCTGCACAAGACATGATGTATGAGTGGGCACACTGTCATGATGAAGCTGCCAATCACCAGTTGCTCAGAGCTGCAGCCTTCTGAATCACCTAAATAGGTTCCATAGAGGAATGTTCAAACAATGCAAAATTGGATGCAGATTGATTGCTCTACTCGCTCCCTCTCTCCTAGAGGTTATCATTTAACAGAGGTGCTTCTGATTTGCAATAATAAAGACACCAAACACAGGAGAATAATTTTCTGAATATTACTTAGTTACAGTAAGCAGTTTTTAGCCATTGTGGAGGAAGAATCTGAAAAATGGTTAGAAGAAGGGAAAGAAATAGCAGCTGATGAAACAAGGTTTCTTCAGAGGCAGGAAGCAGGTGGGCCTCAGCACTCCTAAGGTACAAGGGTGAGTCAGGATGAGATGCGCAATGATTAGTTGTATCAGTTAACAAGATAAATTGCATCTAATTATCCTGTTACTCAAGTTATAAATCAATTGTTTCAGATTCTCTCCTTTTTATCCCCAAATTCAGTGGTTCCTCTTCCTCTGTGTCTCCCAAGTCACTTTCCATCTTTCAGTTCTACACTACCATGGCTCACCTTCCTCCATAACCCTTGCCTTGCTCCTCCTATCCCTCTAGCAGATTTATTCTTCTGAGACATAACTCTGATCATGTGTACTCCCCTCAAGCTAAATACTTTGATGAAAGTGTGAAAAAACAGAAACCTAAATTGTTATAGTAAAATTGTGGGTAGCTTTTTAAAAAACTTCTTCAATGTTGTTAAATTATCTCATTAATATTAAAAATCAATTTTAAAAATTAAGTCAAACATCTTTGGTAATTCCTGTAGAACTTAAGTTCATTACCTCACACAGTGCTCATTATCTGACCCTGACTCACCTTTACACCCGTTGCCTGTTTATCTTCTTTGCTGAAGATCAGTCTTGCCTTCTTACTGCCGAGACAGACCCCCAACTATCTGGTTAAACGACTATACCACCATGTTTTATGTTTTAGTCATTTCTCGAGTTTTTTACTACTGTAATTAAGCTGCGATAAACTAAGTGTTTAAGTCTTTGTGTGGATATATGCTTTCACTTATTAAAGGTAAATAACCTGGGCTGTATGAATATACTATCATGTTTTATTCATTTACCTGCTGACATTTGGGTTGTTTCCAGTTTTTTAATATTATAAATAAAGCTGTAATAAACTAAGTGTATAAGTCTTTGTGTGGACATACGTTTTCATTCATTAAAGGTAAATAACCTGGGTCATATAGTAGGTGAATGTTTAACTTTTTAAGAAACTGCCAACTTGTTTCCAAAGTGGTTATACCATTTTACATTTCCACCTGCACTGCAAGAGTTTTGGGTTGCTCCACATCCTTGAAAATACTTGGAATTTTGTTATCCTGGTGAGCATGTAGTGGTATCTCACTCTGTTTTTAGTTTGCATTTCCTTAATATCTAAAGATATTAATTTTTTTTTCATGTGCTCATTTGAAGCCCATATATCTTTGGTGATTTCTTCAAATTCTTCTGCCTATTTTTTAAATGGGCTATCTTCTTAATTATTAGGGTGTAAGAGTTGTTCATATATCCTAGGTAAAAATTCTTTGACAAATGTTATGTTTTGCAAATATTTTCTACTGTTCTGTAGTTTGCTAGTGTATTTTCAAAACAGTTTGGAGAGAACAAGATTTTTAAATGTTGATGTTCAATTAATTGATTTTTCTATTATTTGTACTTGTGTCCTATTTAAGACATCTTTGCCAAACCCAAGGTCTCTAATATTTTCTCCTATATTTTTTAAATAAAAGTTTTATGGTTGTTTTATGGTTTCAGCCCTTATACTGAGGACTATAACCCATTCTGACTTAATTTCTGTATATACTGTAAGAATCAAGGTGGATTTGTTTTTTGAGCATATGACCAAAATCTTGAATGATTTTCCTCCCTATTCTTTCTTGCACCAACATTTTTTCATTTGCTCTTCTGCTTGGAAAGTTCTTCACCTGGAAGGTTCATCCTTATCTTTTAAATTTCAACTCAATACTACTTCCTCAAAGAAAGCTTCTATGATCCCCTTATCTAAAGTGCCTCTCCTAGTTTACTCTCTCACTACCCTCTTCTTTCACAGTCCTTATCACCATTTATACTGATTCTTAACTCTACATGAAAACCTTACTTCCTTTGTGATTCCTGTATATATTTCACCATTCTGAGCACTGTGCATGGCATATACAAAGCACTTAATATCTAAATGGATAAATGAATGCATCTTCACCACTACTGCCTCAAATTTCTCTTCTGGATTATGTTCATAAATTTATCTCTATACTCCCTTCTTGCAGTATTATCCTGCTCTTAAGATATTTTCTACACTGTGCCAGTATGTTTCTAAAACATGCTGTATGTCTTCAAATTTAATATACGATCAAATGTAATATGCACCATCATCTTGAATACCATTAGGAAGTGTTGCCTGAGAACTGTAAAGCATAACCACTTGTAAGATGAATTGTAATTTCAGAGATGTTAAAATTCAAGAAATGCAGGCCTCTTAGAATTAATAGATTAGTGTAAAGCTACCTGTCACTCCTCAGTTTAAAATCCTTTAATGGTTCTTCAGTGTCCTCAGGATACAAACTAAATTCCTTAGCAAGGCAGAAGACAACCTTTCACTCTGGGTCTATCTACTAGTCGAGGCTCATTTCTCGACACTCCCAAACTAACAGCTCATGCTTCCATTTATTCTGAACTCCTCTACTTTTTTAAAGTACTTTCATTCTGTGCTTTTGCACCTGAATGGTCCTTCTCTCTGGCATATGCTAGTCACCCCTGCAGGCCTAAATTACTATGTATTCATCATGCATTTACCCATCAAATATTTACTCAGTGCCTATTATGATCGTAGCCTTGTGTTTGTTTACAAAAGAATACAAGGCAGCCACTGGCATCAAGGAGTTCAAAATCCTGCAAAAGAATCACACTGGCAATGAAAACTTAGTAAGCACAGTAACTGAGTATCACAGAAGTACAAAGACATGACATGCAATTCTGTAAGGATGATTAGGGACACAGGACTCAAGAAAGGCTTCATAGAAAAAATGCAGAACAAAGTCTTAAAGAATAACAGGTAATCAGGTAAAATGTAGATAAGATACTGAGATATGATTCTAGTATGTATAAAGGAACAGTAAAGTGGGGTGTGTATGTGTGTGGCATGAGTGGCAGACAAAAAGCTCTTTATGTAGTGAGAATGTAGCATAAGAGAGGGCAGAGTCCAAATGGGAGAGGTGAGTCCAGATGGGAGAGGTACATAGGAGTTAGGTGACAGAGACTTTATCTTTTGAGGACACATTTCACTAAAGGGTTTTAAGCTGAAAAAAAAGGACTTAGGTCAATTTACATTTTATAGAAAAACAATCTAGCATGGGTGTCCACCCTTTCGGCATCTCTGGGCCACAATGGAAGAACAGTTGTCTTGGGCCACACATTAAATACACAAACACTAACAAAAACTGATAGGCAAAAAAACTGTTTTTAAGCAAATATATGATTTTGTGTTGGGCCGCATTCATAGCCATCCTGGGTTGCATGTGGCCTGTAGGCTGTGGGGTAGACACCCCTGCTGCAGAGGCTAAATGCAGAGCCGATTTCAGGGCAACTGTCTAAGCATGAGATAATGGGAACCTGAAACGAGAGCCAAGTAGCATGAATGGAAAGGAGGAAGTCGTTTTAAGAAATGCTTAGGGCTTAAATGAGGGTAACGTTAGTTTGGGGACATTTTAAATTTATGAATTTTGAGGAGCATACAAGCAGAACACTCTAAAACAGTTAATTCTGAAGTGCTGAATATAAACAATTTGGAAATCAGCACCAATAAGTAGCTGTTAAGACCATGAAGGCAGATGAGTGCTAAAGTCACCTCCCACAATAACCTTCGACTTCAGCTGGAGTTAGGTATTTTTCCTAGGTGCTCCCACAACACCCTAAATTTACCTTTTTAATACCAATTATCAGATAATATTGTATTTGACTTATCTGTTTTCTTACTTTTTCTGAGGGAAAATATAGCGTCTTTTATTTCTTTAATCTCCAGCACCTAAAACAGTGCCTACCACATTGAAAAGAGGGAGGAAACAGACAACTGTCCATACAGTAAATGGTGTGGAGTAGTATTAGTTATCAAGCACCTGCTATGTGCAAGGCATTCTCCTAAGTACTTTATAACTGTTACATCCTTTCACCTTTACCATAACCCTAAAAGGGATGTCCTATTATCATGCTGATGGATAAACTAAAGCCTAGAGAGATTATTAATGTGCTTGTTTATATTATAGTAGGCAGTGAAATCAAGATTTGAGTCCAGGAAGAAGAAATTGTAGCTAAGGAGAAAGGAATAATTCTGCCTAGGAGAGAGTAACATTTTGAGCTGTGCTAAGATACAGATACGAATTTATCAGAGGGAGTACGGAACAAGTAAATATCTAAGCAGATAATATTACTCAATCATCAAGGTCCCCGGGTACTTATATATAAATAGCAAGAAAAGACCAGAAGATTTTCATGGCCGCTTTCAATCCTACGGCTTAATTTGAGATAACTCTCAGTACTGGGAATCCTTATTACTTGAACAAAAGAGTGACTGATCACCTCAGGTAGAGAAAGTAAGCAGAGGCAGAACAAAAAAGAACTGTGATGTTTTAATACATCACCCAGTGGTTGGGCATTATAAAGGTTGAGTCACAACCCTCTCAAAGATTAGCCTGCAAGTCTAGAAGTAATAGTGACCTCTAGTACCCGAAGACACAGTGGTAGTTCTATTTCTGAGCAGCAACCCAGAACCAGGAATATACCAATTTAGTTTTAATCACAGTGGAAACCATCATAATCCCAGGACTGGAAGCCAATAATGATCTTTATACTTTATTATGACATGAATGGTTTATATTCCTTGATGACATTCCTAAGCAGATGACCTTTCTGGCACCTTAGCCTGACAGTTCATTAATACTAATGAATTTCACTGCACAGAGTAAAGTTATCACTAGGAACTGTTGCACATTCAAAATCTCAAAATCTAAAATTCTTGCAACCTCACCCATAGTATCTTCTTATTCTTGCACACATCCCAATCCCTCCTTCTAAAGCAGCAATTTTTAAAAACACAACTTCCTGTTTCATTAACTTTCTTCTTACCATATTCAACTTAGCAAGTATTTATTGAGTCATTCCAAGGCTGGCTGTGTTAGTAAGAAATTGTCCCTGCCTTCAAAACAGTTTATAACCGGCCCTGGCTGGTGTAGCTCAGTGGATTGAGGGCAGGCCTACGAACCAAACAGCTGCAGTCCGATTCCCAGTCAGGGCACATGCCTGGGTTGCAGGCCAGTTCCCAGCAGGGGACGCACGAGAGGCAACCATATATTGATATCTCTCTCCCTCTCTCCTTCCTTTCCCCTCCAAAGATAAATAAATAAAATCTTAAAAAAAAAGTTTACAACCTAGCAAAAATAACAAATATACCAAAAGAGGCAGACAAAAAAAATTTAAAACAATTCCAGTAAGAAACAAAACATGAAAAGATTGGTTCCGGGAAATAATTTGAGGCCCTTACAATGGGAAAAAATTTGATTAGGAGAAAGGTAAATATGGTCTATGGAGAAAGAACTCTAGTTGGTACTCAACATCTTTATCTCAGACTCCCTATCATATGCCCCACAGCGCGAACAGCAGACCTCTTCCACTCTCTACATATTGTCAAGCTCCTGCCACCTTGTTTCAATCTCCTCATTCTTTGAGATGATTGAGGACTACATATACTCCATCAAATTTTACCTTTTCCCTTTGGAATTTTATCTGTACACTTCTCTTTTACTCTTATCTACAAGGAAGGTGTACTTTAGTTCTGGTAACTCCTGGTCACTAATTTCTTGTATGTATATTTTGAATAGAAATGACCAAAGAAGGATTTGACTCTCATAGAGAAGTGGAATTCTATAAATGGCAACTGCTGCCTGGTCTGAGGTAATATCCACCCAACACTTCCATATACAAAGAGCAGCTTAGAAGTCTTTGATCTGTTGTCAAAATAATAAGACACTCTCCAATCCTCTACCACAATTATGAGTCATTTTAGCCCAAAGGCCCCACAAAGGAAATTCACAGCTTCCAACCAGATTAATGCATTTACTTATCAACAACACTTAGAGAAAACCCATGACAATCCCTGTCTTCTCCTAAATGTTATCTGGAGTAAGAGCCAAATGATACAGATCTGTGCTGATAACACACCATCCCAGATTCTACATAATTAGGAATGTTTCTTTTGGAGAACTGATAGCCTCTTCAGTCCAATTTTGCCTCTGGGTTCTCTCATTTCTCAAGTGGCAGTTACAATGCCTGATACTTTTGGTTTGCCAGCAGTTTCCTGGTTTAAAACGACTGATTCCCACCCTCAGATAAATTTGATTCCTTTGCTTTTATACCATTGTGTACTAATAGCCTGTCTTCACATAATGCCACTGGGCTGTATTCTCAAATTACATTCATTTGGTCACCTCAAAAGGTCTTAATAGGTTTCCCAGGCACCAGCTGTGACATAATTTGTCTTCCCAGCAGTTAAAACTGCCAAAGTGTTCCCTGGCCTTCCATTTTGCTGCAAACTACAGGTAATTTTTTTTTCTTTTGGCAGGGATTCAGTTGCAACTGGTGCATATATTATTAACACATGCCGTCAAAAGGAAAGAATTCTCAAACAGAAGGTATATGAGAAATTTAAATGACTGGCACCTTAAGAACTACTGGGAAAACTTTCTACCTGTTAAATACTAAAAAAAAAATGAAGCTAAGCTTTTAATAGTCTTCCTCTTAACTGCAGTTTTGCTTTCCAAAATTGTAGTAACCTGCAGTCAACCATGATCCAAAAATATTAAATGGAAAATTCCAGAAATAAACAACTTTTAAGTTTTAAATTGCATGCCACTCTGAGTATCTCACTTCGTCTCATCATGTAGGCACTGTACCATCTCACATCATCACAAGGGTGAGCACAGTACAGTAAGATATTTTGGGAGAGAAAAAGACCACATTCACATAACTTTTAATGCAGTACACTGTTATAACTGTTTTTATTAGTCATTATTAATCCCGTACTGTGACTAATGTATACATTAAACTTTATCATAGGTACGTATGTATGTTTGTACAGAAAAAACAATAAATACATTGGGCTCTATTGGCAGTTTCAGGCATCCACTGTGGGTCCTGGAACATTTTCCCTGTGCATTAGGGACAACTACTGTACTGCCGGCACACCAGAGATGATACTAAAAGAACTAAAGATATTAAGACAACCAGTTAGGGTTGTTTCTGATTGTGACATTTACTGAATGGCAGTATTACTATGAAGTGACACAGTAGAATGTCTGTAAGTTATTAACGTTTAGTTTTAGCCACACCTGAAGCCAATTTATGTCCCTCATATCACCACCACTAGCAAAACTATACAATAGTTGCCTTCATTAATAAGGAAGTTGACTTACACTTTTAACCACAGCTTCTTAAAAGGATTCCACCCTATTTATCCACAGCTTAGTCCTACCTCTAGAGAAAAATCCTCCAGAAAATGTAATTACTTTAAGAAGATGTTGCATTTAATGGTTATTGTCCTGTCAGCAGCTTATATAAAAGTGAATATTACAAATTCTAATTTTATAAGGGTCTTAAAAATTCACATAAATTTTCCACACTATCAGAAATGATTTCGTTTATTAATTGAAGAAAAAAATACAAACCCTACAAAATAATTTCACTGTTTTTTAAAAGTAATTTATGAAAACTTCATGAAAGTCATGTCATTAATATATTAATCCTGTTTAACTCAAAATTGATAGTTGACCTCTACTAGACTATATACAAATACCAATAATGAAGAAGCACTTAATATGTTTTTCAATTACTTTCTTTTTTAATTTTATTTATTTACTTCTTAGAGAGAGGGGAAGGAAGAAAAGGGAGAGAAAGATCAATGTGTGAGAGATACATCAACTGGTTGTCTCTCGCACACCCCCAACCAGGGAACTAGGCCCTGATGGGGAACTGAACCTGTGACCTTTTGGTTCACAGGCTGGCACTCAATCAACTGAGCCACACCAGCCAGGGCTCCAATTACTTTCTATAGCATATTATGTACAAACTCTAAAATAAAGCTGTTTAGAATCACCAATAATAAAATTAATGAAACTTTAAATATGTATCTTTCTTACTGTTTTAATATCAACATTGGAAAACATAATTGCTTGGTCAAATTTTCCACTAAAGGGAAATAGAGTAATTCTCAACAACAAATTATGCTTATCTCCAAAACAATAGTTCCCCAAATTACTATATATAATCAACCCCACCCCATCAAATCCACTTTATAGACAGCAATTCAAAGCCTATGTCTAAGGTGACAAAGTAACTTTAAGAATAATCACTAGTGGCCCTGGCCAGGTGGTTCAGTTGGTTGGAGCATTGTCTTGTACACCAAAGGGTTGTGGGTTTGATTCCTGGTCAGAGCACATACCTAGGTTATGAGTTTGATCCCCTGTGGGGGCACATACAGGAGGCAACCAATCCATGTTCCTCTTTTACACTGATTTCGCTCTCTTTCTCAAATCAATAATAAAAAATATCCTCAGGTGAGGATTAAAAAAGAAAGAATAAACACTAGTGGATCCCATTTCAGAATGTATCGGTAACCATGTTAGCATATATTAATAGCAGTCCAAGCAAACTTATGAAGTAGAATTATTGGAAAGGAACCTAGTATCTCTCTAATACACTTATTAATAAGAATTAAATAGTCTGTACTACATGAAAAGAAAAAATTCCAGCGTAGCAGCTGTAGATGGCTGTGTCGTTCCAGAACTGGCTAACTCTCCACTAAAGAACCTTTAACAAAATGATCTAAAATTCACTTTGAAGACAAAGGAATTACAAGTACGGACACCTAGAAAAAGTCTAGAAAGAACAACTTACAAAAGCCATGTGCCTGGGAAACAGGAATTACAGCTGTTTAGTTGCATTTATATGTTATGACACTGATACAGGTAGGTGCTAACTAACTGACATGTCATATAAAATATCGTCCATCTACCAAATTTTTTAAAAATTTCCTTGTAAATATTCCTTTACTGAAATACCTTGATAAATAAAGAGAAAACATTTAAAATTTTTCAACACAAGATTACAATATACTACTGTTTTACCATAATCAACATTTTTAATCTTTTCAGATTCATAAACTATTTAAAACAAGCTTTTAAAAATATATGGATAAAAAACCAAGCATATCATTTTCTGTTACAGGGTTTAAAATACTTATTATACAGAGTCAGAAACTGAGGGTACATACACCAATTATAGATGAGAAACTTGTTCTTTATGCCAAGCTTACCTTTTCTATAAAGCTCACATACACTAACTAATCTCCTCCTCATTCTACTCTAACTCCAGAATCCTCTTGTAAAAATCTATTTTACCTGGTGTGATCCTAGCAATAATCGAAGTTGGTTCTCAAAAAATTAAAAAACCACAATATAACATTATTAGCTAAAGTGGTTTCTTCCAAGTCTTCTGCCAAACTCTCAAGTCTTTTATCCCACTCCTAGGCCCAGTGTGCTTGAGGGTGGGAGGTATAAGAACGGGAATCACAAAACCAGGCAGAATAAATGCCTCTTGCCCAAAGTCTCCCACCTCAATGCTCTCAAGGTAATTCAGCATCTCTTCCATATGTCTATAGTCTTCCATTTTCTACTGTATCCATTCCAAGCATTAATTTCTTTTTTATACTCACCAGGAACTGTTTTATTTTCTTAAAGGACCCCACTGTCCCATGAGGACAAAGTGATAAGGAAGGGAAGCTCCAGCCCTGACAACTGTGATATATAGCAAAGTTCACTTAGTTGTATCTTTTTCATGCTATCTCGTGGGAAGAGATGTTTTCTTTCTAAGACTAATAGTTTCTTACCTGCTCTAAGATCCTTTCTCAAACTTTGCCTCATCAATTACCATCACCCTTCCTCCATTAATAATACCCCACCTTCCTTTCTGATGCTTTTTTGTCCTCAATATATCTTTGTGCTCAAGTCCATAACATTTTTAAAAATAAAAATAAATAAAATGGGCCTTTAATTTAGTATCTTCTTCTAACTACTATCACCTTCCCCTCTCAGGCAATTTTTTTGAAAGTTGGGGCTCTCAATTCCACAATTCTCCTCAATTGCTGCTTCTCAAAATACTGCAATTTGATTTACAATCCTATCATTCCATTTAAATTGCTTTTGGAGAAGTTTCTAATAATCTCAAAAATGTCAAATCAATGGATCAGCCCTCAGTAATTGTTTTCTTTAACATCTCTGTTGCAGCTGGCAACTTTCTTTGTTACGATGAAATACTGGAGCTCTCCACAGCGCTATCCTGAGCCTTGTTCTCGTTTTACATCCTCTTTCTATGGCTTCAATTATCATCCATAAGATGAATGTTTCCTAAATCTTATTCTAACCCTGACTAAAACCAGCACTAGACCTATAATTCAGTTATCTAAGGTATCTATCTAGATAGCATATATACCTCAAACTCAACATTCAGAAATTAAATTCATAATTTTTCTAACAAATTTGCTCCTCCTATACTGGTTAATTATCTTCTATGTGGCCTAGAATCTAGTAGGACTTACTAAGAGTCTAATAAGACTCCTCTCTAGGTTACTAATTTGCACTGACATATCACAATAGAGAGGTAATAAGCCAATGAATACACTCACTTTTCTTATCGCCAAAATGGGGATAATCAATCATGTGTATGTCCATCTACTCTACCAAGAAATCAGTAAGATATATGAAACAATATGTTTAATTGTTTGATTAATGTGGAAGGAATTTTAAATTCTTTCTGGGTGATTGGAGAAAGGGATTGGAGAAAGCCACAGTACATTTCCTCTAAACTTGGAGTAGCAAGGTCTTAAAGCTTTCTCTCAACCTGTGAGAACTCTCCATGACTGAAAGTCAAAATTCCCATTGTACTGTGGAGTCAGCAGTAAGTTTCAGAGCTTAAATTCTTTAGGATTCTGCTAACTAATGACCACAGAAGACTTAGAAAGAAGTGTTTAAACTATAATAATTTTTATAACTTCTGTAATAAGAAGATTGATTAAAAAAGTACATGTGAGTGGCTACCTGCTATGTTCAAGATACAATGCTGTAACTATGTGAAACACAAAAGAAGATTCAGTTTCTGCTCTCGGTGAAATACTAAATTCACACAAATACTGTGGCATAAAAGCCTATACAATTAGTGGTATTACACAAAAATTGCAATTTAAAATAATAATAAACTTTCAGAATTTCTTGGGAATAAAGAAAGAGAAAACAGAAAACAATCTGTAATCACAAGTAATCCAAAAGAGAAACTATAGTTTTATATATTACTGCACAGAAAGTGTTGGGAAAAGCAAGACTCTTTTTATTTTACAACACAATTATTACCTTTACTTGGGACTGATTTCTTCACTGAGGCTACATGATCTTCAGAGCTTGCAAGACGCCTCAAAACATCCGCCAAAGCAGCCTTTAGCACAGTGATTTCATCTTCTTGTTGCTGAACTCGTAACTCAAGCGCTGAGAGGCGATCTTGAACATCAGAAGTACTTGCAGCTGATATACTATCATCTATAAAGAAAATATGTAATATTTTTAAAGTAAACTGCTTAAGAAAGAATCTAATGACAAATAAGAACCATACCAGGTAAGTCTTTTAAAAGATGAGAAAAATTTGGGGTAGAAAACCCTTGTTATTATTATAGATTAACTTTTACAAAACTTTTTATAGCTATTTGAACTTAATATAGCTGACAAAAATTAAAATTATTAAAAATTTCCCCAAGGTCAAAGTTTTCCAATTTATTCTATTACTTTAACTGTTTTTTTTTTTTTTTGCCAAGATGCTCCCTACATATATCACTTTATAGAGTTTTGGAAACTTGCAAGAGAGCAAAGTATTCAAAGCATTCTTTTTAATTACTACATCATTATCATACTTCTCTATGAAAATAAAATAAACAGTACAAATCACAAATCACTTCGGTTTTGCCTTACCTATCAGATCACTCTCCTTCAGCATTAATGACCAGAAAGCACTCTTGATAGTGGCCAAGCCCCACAAAACACTGCTGTGTAATCAGCAAAAGACTCTTTGTTATTCTTTCTTTCCCCCAATGCCTCAACCTTTGAAGAAAAGGTATGGTCCTCCATAAAGCACACAGCTAACATCTGCCTTAAGTATGTAACAATAAAAAAAAAAAGACTATTTAAATAAAGTGTACCTATAATACAGCAATTACAAACTACTTCCAAAGCTATGCAACTTTAGAGTACACTATTGGGTCAATAGGAATCCACGTGTACAGAAAGATGAATCATTATTGACTACTTCCCTGTAAGCAGAAAAACTGTAGAGGGAATTTAGATCTTATATAAAAATGATTTGGACCAGAGTAATATAAACTGGGTGAGTCATTCACACAAAAGCAGAGTGTGCCATTTTCCTTATACCGAGATAATATGATATATAGCTTCTTAAAAAGATAATTTAACTCAACATTTGAGTTAAAATAAACACTCAGTATTCAAAAAGCAGAACAACCAGCATTATTATGGAGCAGTAAACAATATTTATATTTAAGGTCATCTATGCCTATAGACCTCTCGGGCATATACATGTACTCTGTTCTGTCTTTAGAGGTATTTTATTTTTTCTTTATTTTTGTTTTTTATTATTTTTTTAGAGGTATTTCAAAGATAATCTTTGAGAAGTACAAACATGGAA
>PVKM010010855.1:0-34200 GCA_004027735.1 Carollia perspicillata
ACATTATTAGGAAGTAGTATTCTGAAGCTGTTCTGAAAATGTTCACTATGGTGATTTGAAAAAGTGTCAATTTATGCTTGTATAACATTTGATTATAAACACTTTTGATCATAAAGAAAAAAACATATTAGAGGAGATGATGTTTTAGTGGAAAATGAAATAAAATACCCAGCAATAAGGGAGTGAAAAATTCACTCAGAGGAATATTGTATAGTCATTCAAATGCTTGTTGATAAACCATTAAGATAGAAAATAACACTGTGCATAAAAAAACAGGAATTAAAATTATTTGTAGAGCATCGTTTCAATTATGTGCCAAGTCATAGGAAATAGACACAATAGAAACATGCCAAAATATCTTGAGGTGGTAGAAGAATATTCCATTTATTTTTTGTGTCTATTTTTCAAATTGTCAAATTTTATATATTTACTGTGTTAACAGTTGAGTAGTTGGCCGAAAAGCGAAATCGTTAAACTGAAGAAATTGAACATCATTTGATAAACTTAGTTTCCTCAACAGCCCATGGTCTGTATGGCATCACAATCCAGTATTGGTGGGCAGTGTGATTTGCATAAAAACAAATCCCAGTGAGATGTGGTGACCTTGCACAGAGGATTTAACCTCCTCAGGTCAAAGGTCATATGTTCACTTGCAGGAAACTTGTTCTCAAACATTAACAATATTTCCCTTCATTCTATCCTTTTTGCTTTATTCATCCTCAATGATTTTCCCAGTTGTAATGAAGAACCAACTATATCAAAGGTGGAGAAAAAATTCTGGAGGCGCTATATCTGATATTCTTAAAGAAAAGTATAGAAGAACAAATATAGCTCCCTTCCAAGTCATTGGTTAGAATTGACTATTTTTAAGGCATTATGGGTTTCATATAGATGTTTTCAAGAGTTTGGTTTCAGTTCTTCAGCATACCAACCAATTAACAAAAGTTTTACCTAATCAATGGTAAATTTTTGAAATAAGCTTTCAAATCAAGCCTAAATGACTGATTTCTAATATCGGACAGGGTAATCTTTCAAAAATCATCTCTTATAAATTATTTCACTGTAATTAGTCATGCACCAGGCTTCTCAACTTTAGAGTTCTCCATTATTCGGAAGTCTCATCATTGTACCTATATTCCAGCATATTTTCAGTAACTATCTACTCCCTGGGCTTTGCCATGCTCGCACTTAAGAACCACATCCCCTAATCTTACTGACGATTTGCTGTCTCTCTCTGTTGCTGTTCTGTAGCTCTTTCCTGTCTATTGAAACCTCATCGACCCTCTTTTATATCATAATGATGTTCCCTGAATTCTGGTCTCTGTTTCCTCAGCTGATATTTCTGTTCGTATGGCCCGGACCCCATGCCAGCTATTGTTCTGTTTATTCCCACTTTCTCCTCCTTTTTTGCCACCACACATTTTGGGTCTCACTGAGGGGTTCTCAAAACTGAGAGACGCATACCAAATTATCTGGAGAGTTTGTAAAACAAATGCTGTCTGGGAGTCTTCCCGGACATATCTAATCTAAGGTGAGACTTGGCTGAGTTAAACTCACGAGCTCCCCCGTGTTAGTGTGCGGGGCTGAGGAACAATCCGAATGCACAGTCGTGACAGAGAACCACTGCTCGCCACATGCTGATTGCAGTTTGACCTAGCTATTCCTTATGTTCATCACTCAAAGCCCATGAAAAATCTTAGCAAAAAAAAAAAATCTAATCTTTCCAAAATTTATAGCAGTGTACATTAGTAGAATTGCGGTTTGCTGGATTCTCAAGGGGTAACTTCACCAAGATGGTGATGTAGCAGACCTCAGCCTCCATCTCCCCACAAAGATCAATAATTAGACGGCTCTCCGTGAACAAAAACAGCCCTGAGAGAACGCAGAAGTGCACTTAGAAAACTTCAGCAATACAGTGGAAATAAACCTGAGAATAACCACACACAAAGGGAAGGAGAAACAGCTTTGTTTTGCCTGTGTCATTCTATTCCCAAGGCTGGCAGTGTGACAGCACCCCGAGGAAACTCCCTGGCTCCAAAGAGTTCCCCTCACGGTGCGGGGGGGAGGAGGAAAAGTGGGGTGAACTACCAACTACTCCAGCCTTTGTGGCAATACTCAAAGGATCTGCTTTGCCTTCACCCCACACAGAGACAGGAAAAGCTGAGGTGGATAGAGGTGACTCAAAACAAGAAGGACAGGCAGAGTACCAGCCATGTAGTGTGAGCGCCCCTGGTTCCCAGGGACCTGCTCTGTAGGGGACTGTAGTTGCTTTCACCACTGAGAAAAGGGCCACCAAGGGCCAACACAGCCAGTGCGGAAACCCTGCAGATTTGACCAGGTTGTTGCCTCTCAAGTTTTTACATTTACAAATGCCAGTCATGTGAGTGCCTCCTTAGTCCTTCCCTCACCCCACCTCTCCACACCCCTCTGAAGCCCAGGATCCTCACCTGGCAGCAGGTCTCAGTCTGTGCAGCTGTGGGAGTGCAAGATGCCAACCTAGACCTCAGCACCCACCCTCACCGTCCCTGGCCTCAGGACTAGCTCCTCCAGCTGTGCAACTGCATCCTGCAGGCTGGACCCACACCGCCAAACCCACTGCCATGCCCATACCTGTGGCCACGGGAGTGCAGGTCTTTGTGAACCAGACCCAGCTCTGCCACCTGTCATTAGCTAGCGCACTGAGCTCACCTGCTCTTCCAGATGGGCACCTGTAGGTCCCTGTTCCCACTTCTATCACTGGCTTACCCTGCCACGTGCCCATGCCAAGATCCTGTATCCTCAGGAGTTCATTTGCAAATTAAACCCCCAAATATACAAGGATTCATACAACTTAATAGTACAACAAACCAAATAAACATATAAACAAAAACAAGAAGTCCAATTTAAAAATGAGCAAAGGACCCAAATAGGTATTTTTCCAAAGATATACAAATGGCCAACAGGTACGTGAAAATATGCTCAGCATCACTAATCATAAGGGAAATCCAAGTCAAAATCACAATGAGATATCACCTCACCCCATAAGAATTTCTATTATCAAAAAGGCAGGACATAACAAGTTGCTGAAGACAGGGAGAGAGGGGGGTCCTGATGTTCTGTTTGTTGGTGGGGATGTCGCTTGGTGCAGCTGCTATGGAAAACAGTATGGAGGTTTCTCAAAATATTAAAAATAGAATTCTTATATGATTCAGCAATTCCAATTATGAGTATTTATGTAAAAGAAATGAAATGTCTATCTCATAAAGATATCTGCATTCCCATGTATATTGTAGCATAATTCACAATAGCTAAGACCTAGAAACAACCTAAGCGTTGGTCAGATGAATAGATAAAGGAAAAGTGGATAGATATAAAGGAATGCCATCTGTGACAACATGACGGACCTCAAGGGTGTGACGCTAGGTGGAAAAGTGAGAAAGAGAAAGACATACACTGTATGATCTCATTTACCTGTGGGACCCCAAAACACCAAAGTCACAGAGATAGTGAGTACGCTGATGGTTTCCAGGGGCTGGGGTGGGACAAACAGGGAGGTGTTCCCAGAGGGATACAGACTGTCAGGAATGAGATGGAAAAGTTCCGGAGAGCTGATGTACAGCATGGTGACCGTACAGTAGTGAACGATATCGTGCTACCAGAGTACATCATAAATGTCCTCATCATCACAACAATAAAAATGGTAATTATGTGAGGCGAAGGATCTGTTAGCTAACCTCATTGTGGTAAGCTTACCTATTGTTACTTGTCGATTATGTCCCCATAAAACTCAGGGGAGAGAGAATTGTGATTCATGACAGCATTAGGGATTTTCATCAAAAAAGCAACATAGTAATTGTGAGATGTATATTAAATATGTAAATGCAGTTCTGTTCTATGGTTTGTAAGTAGGACTCAGAGCCCATTATGCAAGGACACCTTATTATGGAATTTGTAAGAACTGTATATTTTTAAAAAATCTTTATATTTTTTTCTTTAAGAGGGTATACAATTATAATAAAATATTTTGTATATTTACAAGCTGCAGTAGAATGAGAGTCTGGGCTAGATGCCACAAAGTGATTGGGAATCAATTAAAAGGCGAGTACACCTCTTTTCTCTTTATTCTTCTCAGCCTGAAAGGAATCTTCAATCTGCCTGTCAAAGAAGCTGTTTCCTGGGTATATCCTTTCATTGCCTCTCTGAAAAGCAGGTTTTCACCCCCTGCATCTGGATTTTATTAAAAGTGATTGATGGGACAAAAGCGGAAAGGGAGAGCATTTTAAAGATATTTCACATCAGAGAGAAATAAACTTCTATGTTTCTTTAAAATTGGATAAGTGGGCCTGACAATATAAGTCAAATTCAAGTTCAAATTTCATTAGCATTATTTTTTTTCTTCAGAATAATTTCGTTCTCTAGAGGAAAGCCTGAAGTAACAGAAAATCACTAGCTACAAATCTTGGGATACAAATGATCCAAAGCCTTATCACTAACAAAGAATAATAAAGAGAAATGGTATAGGCAACTTCATTAATGGCTTTAAAAAAAAGTTATCCATGCCAAGCTAACAGTATGAGCAATGCCAGACAGTAGTTCTGAACACTGACAACACAATTCAATCATTCCCAGAGATTTTAGTTCAATAAATCTGGGGCCGGGGAGTGGAGATTTTTTTTTTTAAGTTTCCAGGTGATTTTAATATACAACAAAGATTGAGAAAATAGAGCTTGATTAATAAAATGTTAGAAATAACACTAAATAGTTGTCTTTTTGTCTCTTAATACATTTAATACATTCCTAAGACTTCCAATGAATATATTATTCACGCTACAGGTTTTCAAATTTCCTTGGACAACACTAAAGGACAGCACTCAAATGGCATGTTGTAACAAGAGGAGCAAGAACTTTCATTTTGACACTAAAACCAGTTAAAAATAAAATAAAACTGACATTGAACGAATCTATTACCACCAGACTTCCTTAGATCCCTGTTCTCTCCCACTCTGGCACTCAGATAGCTGCCTTCTGTACCAGCATTTCTTCCTCCCTACTCAACGATTCAACACAAAATACCAGATATTTAGAGGTGTGTCACTGAATGAGTACCACAACATGCTAAAAAGAAAAAAAAAAAAAAGCTAACTAGTTTGCTGGATATTGGAAGAGGGGAACAAGATTGGGTGGAACTTTGTGTGTAGTGAGACAACTCTGGAGTGCTTGTGGTGGGTACATACCGTCACCCACTTAACTCTGGGGAGCACAGGGGTGGTGCTCGAAGGTCAACATAAGAAACTAAAGAGGCCGAGAAATATCCCAACATTATTTATGAACAAAGATTGTACTGATGCCTATGAAGAGCTTATAAAGATGGCGTGAAGGATAGTTAAGCTACAAAGTCAAATGAGAAAGACAACAAAACTGTGTGTGCAGTATAATCTCAGCTATGTAAACACGGGCCAACCAAAAGCTGCCCTAAGAAATGTCGAAAGTGCAAAATCAGTTCGTGTTGAAGTAGTGTCTCTACAGTGGCTTTTATCTTCCTTTTACTTTTCTATCTTTTCCAAAATTTTCTCTCCTGAATTCTTTTAAAAACTGTAACAAAAAAAGGAAGTATGATAGAAGTATTGAATGGATTTAAGTCTGGCCTATAAGAAAGTATTTGTGCATTTATAAAACTATACCACCTTCCAGGCTACTCTCTGAATCCGCTGTGTGTGAGGGTAACGGCCCAGAGCTTAGAGGGGGGCGTCAGCCTCCCCTCCGGCCAGGTGCAAACTGTCTCCAGATCCTGCCTGGTGAAAAACGCTGAGCCAGACAGAAATGTCATGGCTTCACCCAGACTCGGCAGAAACCTATTTACAGTAGGGTAGTATCTCCTTAATACTAGAATTAAACAAGAGGACAGCTACTGATTTTCCCCCCTCTTCTGTGCAGATGTCAAGTTTCAAAAAACTTATGATCATAGTAACTGTAAAAAGCTAGTCCTGGCTTAGAAACAGATACAACCGCACTCCACAATAGGGAACCAGAAAAAGAACACATTTTAGAAAATTATTTAAAAGTGCTTTCTATAAAAATGATTCCCTTTAAAACATTTGTTTACTGTATACACTTTAAGCCCCCCTTGTCCCCAGTCTTGCTCCCTGCGAATGGGCAAAACCTCCAAACACTTTCTACCAAAGTATCCACGGGTTTGTTCGCTCAATAAACGCTGATGATGGCTCATAATGTGGCAGGAACTGGGACTCAAAGAGGAGACAGACTTGAACCTGCCTAGAGGACATTTCAGTCTTCTCAAAGCTGGGGGCAGGCACATCACCAACCACAACACAGCAATTAAGAGCAGATGCCACTGCTTTCCTGCAATCACAGAATAGGCCGAAACTCTTAATGAATGGCTTACACAAGGGTTCTTAAACAGAAGTTTTCCTGACTTACTAAGAGACAAAAATGCAACTACATTCCCTTGATAAAACACATACAGAGAAAACATTACCATAGCTAATGAAGTTAGTTAACTTTCTTTTAAGCAATGGATCACTTTTTTTTACCCCAAGATCGAGGCACTTGGAAACCGAGAATAAGTGACCAGTCCTGGAGTCAGTTCCATCAAAAGCTGAGACCCAGGAGTGCAAATTTCAATGAAAATCATCAGCTTCCTCTTCCACCCACTGATTTCCAAGACACTCCTGTGTCAGCTGGTCCAGGTCTTTCCTCACCTTTGGGTCGTCGTCCAGATCTCCATGGAGCGACCTCACAATATCCAGTCTCCCGTAATTCTCAGCCTTCACTAGGCTGCGGACAACCTGAAGTCATCACCCTTTTAGGGCGTACACTGCCAGTGTGATGATGGCAAAAATATATTTTATGAGCATATGTTGGTGATGTCAGTCTTTCCTATAAGTCAGCTGGTCAACTGCTCAGCTAGCTGACTGCTGAGCAGCCTAGCACACTAAGGAATAGACAAGAGTCCCACAAGGTAACTATGCTATTCACTAAGCTTTCACTGAAAGCTCAAAGTTCTACTCAAAGTAGAACATCAACATACATTAATGTCCTGCTCACACTGTAACAATTTAAGAGAAATATAACACACACACAGAGCAATCAATGGGGGAAAACGAACCTGAGTCCCAGTCTCAGTTTGCGGGTCCACGAGACAGCATGGTGGGCAAGGGAGTTGTCAGCGTCTTGCAGGGAAGGATCTCCAGAACCAGGTGGGCAGCAGGGCAGACCAAGTCCTTGGCCCAGCAGGGCAGAGCCTCCAGCGGCGATGCCAAGGGAGATCGGTGGGGGGGTGGAGCAGCACTCTAGTGTGCGGAGCTCAGCTGTCTCAGCAGTAGTCTGGAGCTGCCTCAGTTACACCTGGAAGGTGGTGTGCTCCACCCTCCTGGGTCTTATCAATAAATGCCTTGGCCCCCCTGATGCCAAGTGCAGAATTTGCCCAGGAGCTTATGGGTGGCACATGGCTGTTCTGCTTGACGCCACTGCTGGCAAGTATGGAATTTCTCCAGGAGCCTATCTTTGGGTGTTCCACTCTGCAGACGTGGCTGTTCTGATCACGTGGGCAGATATCTCAGGTGTATCTCTTTATCAGTTGTGTCTAGGATGACTTAGGTAGTTTTCCTCTTGAATCAAAGTGTCCTGGCTGACTGGCAGCCATCCCGGTTGACATGAGTGACTCCATTTTATTTCATATACTCTATGCTATCTTGAAAGGACTCATGCCCTTTTATTGGTACTGCTCTCCACATTAAGCTGCCCATCAACATTGAGAGATGGCAAAAATAGTTCAGTTTGGTTAACCAGAGCCCATCAAATGTCCTGACTCTCAGAAGAGTCAAAGGTGACCTGGGAATCTGAGGATGCATAGGCCCATGCAGGGTGTGGCGGCAGCATGGGTTAGGGCAGTGCCTCCAGGTTCCTCTCCTTCTGGGACATTATTTCCCTGAGCCTAGACTACCCAGGCCTGGGCTCCTCGGATCCATGGTAAATATTTGAGTCTTAAGCCCACACTATAAATTATTTAGGGTGTGTCTTGTATACATCTCATAATTCTGGTAATGTTTTCTAGCTTGTACCTACAAGGAACTCACTTATTTTACAATGAACACTTCATGATTTTTAAAAAATACACAGATAAGATGAGATTTGTTCAGAAGTTTCTAGTAACCATCTGTCACATTCAGAGTTCTTACAATATTATTGACTGTACCTCCTGTGAAGTACATTATATTCTCATGGCTTATTTATTTTATAACTTTTAATTTCATGTTTTTAAGTTGTATTGGTAGTCCAAACATGCTGTATTAAAATAAAGAAACCTTATTTTGTTATTATTAAAAAGGGTTAAATATACAGCAATATATAAAAAGAAAGGAAAATAAGGTGTGTTTAATTGTGCCTGATAGATGTTTCCCTTTACTGATTTATAGGAAATTCAAGAATTAATATAAAGGGATGTGTTAGGACAGCTGTTGGTCTGTTTATACAAGGTCTGTCTAGAAAAAGTCCAAACATTTTTAATATAACGAGAACAGTTTGCATGACAGCAATGTAACCTGGCAGCCAAGAAGAGTAGAATGTAATGCATGGGCATGAACAATGATGACTTCACTGTATTATCAGTGGGGCCAGTAGACACTGTTGAGTGAGCATGTGTACTGTGTGGCCATCACATTCAAAATGACTGACTGAGCAGAGCAATGAATCTGCATCAGATTTTGTGTTAAGCTTGAACATTCCTCTGCAGAAACTATTTGGATGATTCAGAAGGCTGCAGCTACGGGCAACTGGTGACTGGCAGCTTCATCATGACAACATTCTGCTCATGCATCACGTCTCATGCAGAGTTTTTTGGTGAAACACCCTATCACTCACCCAGATGACTCAGTCCCCCCACAGCCCAGATTTGGAGCCCTGTGACTTCTGACACTCCCCAAAAGTAAAATCACCCTTGAAAGGGAAGAGATTTCAGACCTTCAGTGAGATTCAGGAGATGGTGATTAGGAAAACTATGTGAGGTCCCAAAACGCCTACTTTGAAAGGGACTGAGATGTCATTGTCCTATGCACAATGTGTCTTGTATCTTCTTCAATAAATGTCTCTATTTTTCATATCTCATGGCTGAATACTTTCTGAACAGACCTTGTTGTATATGAAATGATAAGGAAGGTTTACAAACTTAACCTAGTCTGTTTTTATTGTAAATATTTAATATTATCATTGAAAACTTTTATCAGTCAAGGAGTTGCATAAAGGTACATGTTGAATTCAGTCATTACATATGCATTAAAAAGAAATTTTTAAGGAAGAAGTAGCTTTCAGAATTAAGCCATTTTTTAAAAATAGAAAGTGTCATTGTACACATTTACCTTTCAAGATGGACTATTGTAAGTCACAGTGAGGAAAAGAAATAAGGCCCTATAAAAAGCATTAAGGGGATCAATTCTCGGCCAGAACATCTAGGATGCTGGGTAGTTCACCATGTCAATAAAAACATAACCACATCTCAGAGGATTTTCTTTTGTTAGAGTCTTCACAGATCCATGTGAAAGGCTTACACGGAAACAGAAAGCTTGCCTGCTGTGTTTCTGTATTACCAGTCTCTGAGCTCCGCAAACTGTTTTCACTCTAATTACCACAGAACAATAGGCAGCGCTGGGCTTAAGTTTAATTTCAACAAATGTGCTTTCCTCTGTTATTCTGACCCTGAAATGTCCATCATGTCAGGTGGACACAGATTTGGGACAATATGGATGTTACAGTTCCGAGGCGCTTAATCTTTAAATCTTCCCTTTCTTTCCCTTTTCACCCTTTTTATTGCTGTTACAAATTTAGGTTCTATGGCAGTAACTGATTTCATGGCATCCAGAGAGAGGAAAGGACTATGGGAAGGTACCCATTTGATTCACCCCTCAATCTGAGCCGGGGAAAAATGACGCTTGTTTAAATATAGGTTGAGGCCCTGGCTGGTGTAGCTCAGTGGATTGAGTGCAGGCTGTGAACCAAAGGGTTGCAGTCAGGGCGCATGCCTGGGTTGCAGGCCAGATCCCCAGTGGGGGCCATGCGAGAGCCAATCACACACTGATGTTTCTCTCCCTCTCTTTCTCCTTCCCTTTCCCTCTCTCTAAAAATAAAGAAATAAAATATTTAAAAAAAGAAAACTCTGGCTTTAAAAATATATATATAGATAGATAGATTGAAGAGCCTAAGAGATAAAAGCATCAGAAACAGAAAGAAGCTGTTTGAGTTTGTACCAATAGCTGTCAGATTCCACGAGAAACAGTCACTGAATATACTGATACTGAAATGGAAGGAAGCCCCATTAGAGGATCGGACGTGCCGTCGAGAGACTCAAGTTGAAGTCATCATCGTGAGGAATCTGATGCCTTGGGAAAATCGTGATAATTGAGAACCTCATTTTATTTCCCAACTGTAAAATGAGGGTGCAGTAACTGTTCTGTTCATCTCAGGTTTGTTAAGACTATTAATAAAAGGATGTGTTGAAACACATCTATTATTGCTGGCCTTCAGATACTACCCTGTTACAATCATAGATCAGGAGAAAATATCTTGATAAATTCTATGACATGAAAAAAACACCACTAATGGAAATACTGTAATTCTAACAGCCCTGGTGAATGTTAATCTCAGAAAGATTTGGCCATTGCACTCAAAGTTCTTTCATTCTTTCCCTCTCAGTCTTTCTTCCTCTCTCTTTCCTTTTCCTTTCTTCTTCTTTCTCTGCCTCTCCCATTCCTTTCCTCCCTTTCTTTTTTTTTTTTTGGAAGATAATTTTGCCAGGATCTTGTTTCACCATATTTGGGTAAGCATGAGAACAGAATTTTAGAAGACAAAGGAAGAGGGAAATTTGAATACTAATCATTTATGACATGCTAGGACATTAGAGAGGCAATCTCCCTTAATCTTCAAAGCAATCTATGGGTTAGATATTGTTATTAGTTTAATTTTCCCAATGAGGAAGCTGAGGCTTAATAAAATTATTTAATTTCCCCAAAGTTACACAGTTAATGTATGGCAAATTCATGAGCCCAATTTTAGTATATGTGACTCTAGAAATAAGTCTTTGACTATGGTGGTGAATGAACATTGCTAATCCTATGCAGAACATCCAGAGAACATTTATTTCTTGACAGTTTCATGTGCTTGATGACTGAATTAAGCAAAGCACAAGCTAGCAACAGAATAACCCCATATTTTTAAAAATGAAATATTGCCTTGATAACAAGGGTGAACCAATTTATTATTAGTGTGGGATAACTACCTGCTGTCTCTAGCCTACTTTAAATGTGATTTATGAGTAAAATTAAAGATAATTAAGGTAATTTGGTAATATACGGTAGATGTTATTTCAGATCTCTGCTCTACTTTATAATTAAATATTGATACAATTTTACTGGTTTTATTTTTCTCAAATGAGTATGTGAGTGAAATAAGGATCTCATACAGATTGTTCTGGATTTACTCAAAGGATGTTACTTTTTCTTATAGTATTTATTAAAAACTTTTAAAGTTTACCATAGCTACATATTATATATTACTAGATATATATTTCACATTTATTTTAATTAATTGGACTGTGGAAAACATACTCTGAGGAAAACTCTGAATTTCACTTTTGATACTTTGAAGTTAAATATTTAATATAATCCAGGTACTTGTTTACAGGGTAACATAGAACAAGTCAATGCACAATATATTGTCAGTTTCAAAATTAAGTGACATGTATCTACAAGATCAAAATCTTAGCTTTTTAATAATGCTATTAACTAACTTAACCAATGTAGAAATTGATAGGCAATATTTCTCAAAGGCAAAGATTTGAAACTTGATTTAATACTACAAAAGTAACACATGGTCCAGATACTTTTGTTCAAATCAAACTTCCATTTGATTTCCTTCATATTGACTATGGCATCTATTTAACAAAGTAATTAAAAGATTTGCAGCATAAATGTCATCTTTTGAAATCAGCATCATGCTGCAATCACAGAATGAATTTGGAAATGTTACACCTTTATCGGTACTGTGAAATGTTTTCGTACAATAGAAAACATTAGTTCTGGAAAATGTTTCCCCTACCATCTTGGTTTCTTCCTAACTTCTGTTTGTTTGTTTGTTTGTTTGTTTGTTTTAGGTTGTTGTGTAGCTTTCTTGGCAGGCTTTTACACTCTGCTCTGTTCTATCCTCTATTTTCTTTAACTCTTTTCTCCAGGCCATATTGCTTCAGTTTTCATGTGTTGACATTTTTTATAAGATGTATCAACACATTTGGTTTCAAATTATAGAAAATCCTCTTCTAAGTAGTTTAAACACTCATACAGAGATTGCGTGAAGACGGTTTGATTGGGGGCTAGCCATATTTCTCAGCAATTGTCTTAACGCTGCCTCCCCACCTTTCATGTTGACTTCACTTCATACCTGTGTGCCTTCCAGTAGCCAAATAACCACACAGCCTTCCACCTACCATCATGAAGCCAAACACCGAAATGGACCAACCCCAACACCATGCATAATACTGATTGGCTTGTGGCCAATTCAATTATAATCAAATTATTTGCATGCTGTACCTGGGGGGTGGGAGGAGTAATAAAATGACATAATATTAAAGAAGTAAAATGACCCGAAAAAGCACCCAAAATATCTATATCTTTAAAGTATATTTTGATAGCTGTTAAAACCTAGAGTAGAGTTTTTTCAAAACCTTGTAATTACCTGCTTTTTAATAGTTTCCTGTTCCTTTTTATATCAAGTTATATGAAAAATCTTTTTAAAAATTTAGGTTGAGATAGTCATTGTTCTAATTAAATAGACACATTTAAACTCTAGAGTTATAGTTTTATAGAAACATCTCATAATTTTTAATTCCTACCTATAACTATATTCACCAACTCACAATAATCATTTGGGGAGTAAATAAGTTTTCAATGTAATTCTAAAATATATGTTTAACTGGTTATAAATATTTTTTCTTTGTATATTTTTAAGAGAAAAAGCAAAAATTAAAAGTAAATGAGAATTGCTAATTTAGTTGCTTTTTTATTAACAAGATTGTATGACACATTTGTTTCAGTCTGAGGCCTTAAAAATTATAATATCTAGTGAGAATAGTTTTAGAATTTTAGATACACTAAAAATTGTACATGGTTTGAATATTTTGGGGGCTTCCACCCTTTCACATGCAAAACAAATCATTCCAGGAGGCATTTGGGAGGTGGGTTGTTGGATGAAATGTTTGGACAATAGATCAGGTTTGGCCAATCAATGTCCCCATTTCCATGGCCTCACAGATTAATCCGGCCAGACTAATTAGAGTTCTCCAAGAGTCCTTCACTGTGGTAACAGGGAAGATGTTTCTTTCTGTTGTTGCTAAGCTGGTTGAATGCAGGCCGAATCTGCTGGAGACCACATTCCCTACATACAGAGAATTTGCTTGGGGAAAAAAAACTGACTCAGTGGAAGCAGAGTTGAAAGATGAAAAGGCAGAAAACAATTCTGGAACTTTGACACCATTTCTAAAGCATAGTCTTTCTATTTCTGTGAAGATCGATCTCTGGGTTATTTTTTTTTAATTATATGAGTTAATAATATCTCTTCTGGGCTTAAGTTATTTTGTTTTTGGTTCCTTGTAGTTGCCCTCAGAGCCCAATAATTTCTGTTCCGCTTAGAGAAAACACTTAGAGAAGAGGGAGGGTGCTTTTATAAGAAAAGGTGACAGGAGACTCCATGAGGGACCTATTATTTACAGTATGTATTTATTCACTGATCCTATGTGAGCTCCTCCTCTGCGCCGTGCACTGTGCAAGATGCTAAATATCTAGTCTCCCAGATGGTCAGACATGATCCTGCCTTTATCAACTTATAGTTAAGGCAGGGAAAGTAATAGAAGCATTTTTTTAGTAGCACAGGCTGACAGTGGCCAAGAAGGAAAGGAATAGGATGCTGAGATTGAAATATGGCAGTCAAGGAAGGCTTCTCAGAGGAAGAGGTGACATTTTCACTCACTCTGATAAATGAAAAGAGACTGTCCACACAGAGATCATGGAGAAGAACATATGATGTGGGGATGGGGTGGTGTGCAAATAATTATACATAACAAAATTCAAAGAGTCTTTATTTCAATAAGGCCCACTTCTATAGGTTCAGTTTTCTGAAAAAAGAATTTTGAATGCAGGTCATTTTTAGTTTTTCAGAACCCTGGGCAGTTCACCTCATCCTGGGGATTGATTTTTAGATTCACTGCATTAGAATTTTCTCACCTTTTATATTACCTGATTTGTTAATATTCTTCCGTAAGTTCTGTTGTTTATGAGATGAGAATTTTGTGATGAATCGGGGCTGTTTCTGGAAGAAAACCTTCATTATTCAAACAGTTAGAGGACTCTAAAACAGAAAACTGTGTGGTTGTAAATTTCAAATGGCTGTAATTCTCTCCTTACATCACTTGGAAGCTTAGATATGTTCCAAGTAAGTTTTAGTAAAATGGTCTTACCATTTCAAACTAACACCAATTCTCTGGAGCACTAATACTCTGTCAAATTTATTGCTGCCTGCATGGTTGTATTCTTCCTAACAATAGGAGGATGGGAGGGAGAGAGGGAGGGAGAGGGAGACAGAGAGAGAGAGGAGAAAGAGAGAGGGGGAGAGAGAGAGAGAGAGAGAGAGAGAGAGAGAGAGAGAGAGAGAGAGAGATTATGAGTATCAGCAAGAACATAAGGTGTATTTGAGGCACATCCCTCTGTTGCCTGGTTGTGCAGAGTAAGCAGGTTAATTCTTGCCCTGAAATTGTTTTATGAACAGTTTACATCCTGACATCTGCTGAGTCATAACATCAAAACGGTTTTCCCACATTGGCTGTGAGATATATCAGGTAGACTCTTCAGTAGTAGTATTGATTGTGCATTAATCTCTGAGTTCCCTGGGCAACTCTTCCAAAGTGCACGAGCCTGTGATTTCCTCCAGAATGACAAGGTAGAGATGTGTGCCTACATAGATATGAAAGTTACCATATAACTATGGTAAATCCAAGTTTTTTATAAAGTGCAATTAAGTGTATAACATTTTGCTGTTGCTGGTTGGCTGGTTTGCTTCATTTTACTTTGATTGATTCCAGTCCTTAATATGCTAAAAATGTTATTGTTTGAAAAATCATGTGCTCTACATTACCAAATACTGGCAGTCTCAGTTGTTTCTCTTAGTTATGTAAAAGATGGTAAGATTTTCTTTTAGCTGTTTTGATCCTAATATACTATTGTTTCTTTATAGCCTCATAATCATAGAGAGGATAACTCCAGAATTTTGTTATAAATTCAACATTTATTTAAAAACCAAAAAGCAAGCCTATAGAAAATGTTTGCTTACAACAAATAAACTGTCTCTTAATATGAAGAAAACATCTTCTCTTCTAAGGCCTCACATTTATGGTTATAGACTTTAAACCACTTCCTTTGTGCAAGGTAGAACACCTGATTAGCTTCATCCCATTTATTTCCTGTTTATCGTTATGATAACCAAAGCAGTGCACGCTAATTTGGAAGGATATTTGGAAATAAATAAAACGCAAGGGATAGAATAGTTTGCTTCTAATTAGGACAAAGAAAGTCACAAGAGATTTCCCTTTGTCTCTAACAATCAAAACAAGCCAAATAAACTACAAAAGTATAGTTTTTCTGAGTTCATCAAAGAGATCTACATGCAAAGAAACCATGATATGAGCTCTAGAATGTGAGTCTCTTATAAGAGAGAGGATCTGGATACATCTGGGCAGAACAATGAGAGAATGAAGAATTTGCCACCAATGAGAGTAGGAAGAAACAAGCTGAGTCTTTAATACGCTTTTAAAAGCTGTGTCTTGGCTTACACAAAAAAATAGGATTCCAAGGAATCCAGACAAAGAACACATGGACACTCATTCACCAACTTCCATGGTTCTTCACCATGTACTGTGAGGAGGTTTGGCAAAGGTTGGAGAGCAGAGCAGGAGAGCTGAGATCCACAGTCACTAAGGTTTGTGTGGCCTCCCACAACTTTAGCTGCTCTATGTAGGCTCTGCAGTCTGGCATCTGACCTATGGCTACTCATCTTTGTCAACTGAAATAAAGAGTAACCACTTGATACACTGACCCCCCGATTTAAATAGAGCTTTTTTTGTGATCCAGGAATGCTTTTAACTAGCTAAATTATTGCCCTGGATCCTTCTTCATACAAAGTGTTCATAAAATACCACCTGTTTCAGAAGAATTAGATCTATTTAAAAATAAATTGTCATAAGATAAACAAACCTAAAAACTTAAGCTGTACACAAAAATAACCTTAGAAGACGTGAGGAAGAAATGGAGGGAAAGAAAACTTACATAGCAGTAGGAATTTGTCAAAAAATTGAAAATCAGGAAATACTTCCCAATTCTCATTCTCAGGTATCATCATCCCCAGACGAAAATATGAGATATTGCAAAAAGAAAATACAGATCAGTATCTCTTATAAATATAGGTTCAAAATGTCTAAATGAAAGTTTAGTAAATAAAATCCAACTCTGTGAAAGATATAATTTCATGACCAAATGACATTTAATTATGGAGTACAAAGTTACTTTAGTATTCAAATATCAATGACATGGAAGAGGATTGGGGGACGATGGTAGACTAGGAAGTACCAGAACTCTGTCTCCTTACCGAGACAGCAATTGGACTGGAAGAATCTGCCTGACATAACTAATTTGGAACTCTAGAGTCTATCGAAGGCTTACAATTTCCAGGGGAAAACTTGGAGGGTAAATTGTGGTTCATTTTTAGTCAATATCAGCAATTTCAATGTCAGCTGTCAACCCCACCTCCCACCAGCCATGTGGCTGGCAACTCTGCACAGGCTCCTGGAGCAGCTTGGACACAGGTTAATCCTAAGCACAGAAATAGATGACAACGATGAAAAACAAAACACAAGCAACGAACAGAACACAAAAACAAATCAGTAAAACCTAGTGAAGAGGGAGAATCAGATTTCCAGACTTACCATGTTATTAGGTTTGCACACCCCATGTTCATAACATCACTATTCAAGATAGCTAAACTGTAGAAGGAACCTAATGTTCACTGATAGGTGAGCGAACTAACACAATGTGGTGTATACAGACAGTGGTATTTTTTAAAAAGAAAGGGAATTGTAACAGGCTACACTGTGGGTGAAACTTGAGGATATCATGCTACATTAACTGCTGAGCCAGTCACAATAAGACAAATACTGTGCGATTTCACTTGCTATGAGTAATCACAGTCATGAAGACAGAAAATGTAAGGGTGGTTGCCAAGGGCTGGGGAATGAGAAAAAGAACTTATTATTTCATGAGTACTGAATTTCAGTTTTATAAAGAATAAGAGTTACAGAGATGGATGGTTGTATGAAGCAGGTAGAGTGGGGTTCAGAAATAAAAGCCTCCACTAACCCGGTTTGGGGTGTGGGGGATTTCCTTAGCATGGAAATTGAGAGACTCTGCATATCTGTGGCAACTTGGCTAGCTTCATAGTTATGCTGAATGGTTGTGCCTGCCTCTCTCAGGGCCAGGGAGATGGGCACGACTTTCTGAATGTATCCTGGCTTGTGACAGCCTGGGAGTCCACAGTGCATGCTTTAAGCTGGTTCCGCAGTTACAGTGCTGGCACAAAAGAAGGGGGCAGTTAACTCTGCATCATGGGGAGATGCCTGCCCGGCCTCAGAATGGCAGCTGAATGAATGTAAGGTGCCAGAGGACTGGCAGAATGTAACCCGTTGTGGGAAGGGTCACACCAGAAGCTCCAGGGCTGGGATTTAAAGTAGGCATGGCAGCTACTTGCTCCCTTGGCCATGTGGGGAAGAGTAGTGGAGGAGGAGGCATGTTGTCTGTAGTAAGGGATTTTTGCCATGTGACTTGGAAAGGAGTAGGAGAGCCATGAGAGAGGGATGATATAGCAGCCATGAGTCTCCCTCTGTCTCTGCCGTGCAGTTTGGGAAGGAGAAGGGGAATTGACCATTCAGTTTGAAAGAGAACAGTGAGACGGGAGAAGTAAGCAAGCAGCTAAGTAGTTTATAGTGAGGAAGAAGGCCATGCAGCCTGGACTAACACAAAGGGAGATGCTGATGCTGTGACCCTGCCTGCTCTAACTGACTCTGGAGCTTCAAAGGACTTCCTTGCAAGATCCTGACTTGTTGCACCTGGATTTTACCTGGACTTTTAAGACCTGTGGCTTTCCTGAGTTTCACCACGATCCAGAGTAACATGGCACATGCTTTTCTAGACTATTACATGGAAGCTGATGACCACGTACCCCAGATCCTGAAGGAGAGAGCTGCTGTGTGAGGATGGAGACTTTGGTACCTTCCAGAGGGACTGGAGAACTGTTCGTGCAGCCAGATTAAGACCAGATAAGAACGTGGGAAACTTTGGGGGATGTTTTTGGTTAGTGGCCTGGTGGGGAGCATGGGAAGTGCTGGGTCTTGTAGAAAAACTGGGCTCAGAGCCCAGTGCTCTAGACTCCCCCAAGATTGGAAAGCTGGAAATAAAGACCTGTTTCTATCAGCTTTAATTGTTAGGTCTTTAACCAAGGCACCATGTGAATGGGCCCCATTCCTCTCAGTGACATTTGTACGACATTATGAATGTACTTAATACTGCTGAGCTTCACACTTAGAAATGGTTAAGATGGTAGGTTTTGTGTGTTATTTACGACAAAAAAATCATAATGCAATTGCCATGTTTACAAACTAGAAGAAAAAACAAAGGATTCTCTCAATAGACGTGTAGGTAAAAAGCACTGTCAAAATCCATCACTTGATTCTGATGAACTCTCTCATGAAGCTAGCTACACAGGAGATGTCTTCCATCTGATTAAAAGGAATTCATAGGAAACCCATGTTATCATATTATTGAATGGTAAAAGACTGGATCCTTTGCCAATAAGATCTGTCTGTAATAAGACAAGGGTATCTTTTCCTACGATTCACAATAAATATTATATTAAACAATCTAATAATGTGATGAGGGAAGAATAGAAATTAAAAAAAGGCAGATTGGAAAAGTCTTAGGTAGGATAGATAGTAAATCAAGGCAGGGAGGGGGAGGGAGGCATGACTCACCCACTAACTCAGCAGTCCTGAGCCTGGTCCAATAAGACTGCCAGGTGCTCCAACATCACAAGAAACACCACGCTAGCACGGGAGAGGAGTCCTTGAAATTCTATGTATATTTTCCACTATCTCAGAGAAAGCCTTTGAAACTTTGTATTCATCCCCAGGTCTAGAAGGGGAAGAGGAGGGAATCCACAATGCCCAAGCAGAAACCCATAAAACAACTTTGGTTAATTGTCTGCCTTTGGCCACTACCTATTTCAAGAGGGGGTTCCCAGTACTTACAGAAAGTGCCAATCAGTAACTCTGGGTAACTGCCTCAACTTTAATTAATTGCCTCCTGTCACGTATCTGTTTTACAATAAGATGCCCAAATGTGGTCTGGAGCAAGATAAGAATTCTGGGTTAATAACCCCCCACCCATACATACCTACATTTGGGTAGTCATGTTCATCCCCAGGGAAAGCTGGCACCATCTTTACCCACCAATCAATACGTTAACTCCCTCACCCCCCATCCTGCCAACTGTGTAAGTCCTCAAGACAAAGGATCTGATGTCTACGTCAAAGTCTACACAAAAAAATCTAAGTAAATAAAAAGCTGTAGACATTTATATCATTACATCATGACAAATTTAATACTTCACTCATGTTTTAACTAAAAAAAAGCTAATATTTATTCACTCAAGAACTATTTTTTAAGCATCTACGATGCATCAGGTACTACTCTAAGCACTGTGCCTATGGAAAAAAAGAGTAAATAAAAATTCCTACCCTACTGGAGCTTCTATTTTAGTTGGGGAAAGGACAGAAAAAAGGCAAAATAAATATGTATAAAAGTGTCATGGAAAAAATAAAGTAGGGAAAAGGGCTAGATGGTGATAAGAGATGCCTTTCCTGAGAAAGTCGAAGGTGTTGAGAGAACAGATGTAAATCTAGCTGGTAAACAGTAAATATCTTCTCTGTATTGATCCACTTCACTTCAAAAAATGCTGGGCAGGAGAATCTATTGAATGAAGTTGAAATGATATGCATGCAGTATTTCTCCATTGTCTTTCATATTTGTTTTTTATTCACCTGAGATCATGGGAGACAATGAATCACTATTTGGGCAAAAACATTAAGCTCCTTTTCCACCCTCTGAGAACGTGGAAGCTGTCAGGAGTTTACCCAGCTCCCTCTGTACTCTCTCTCTCTCATCTTTTCCACACTCAAATACATCAATAAATAAACGAATAGGAAAGAAAAAGGAAAAGGATACTTTTCTGAAGTAAGAAAGTAGTTTACTATTTTCCAATCATAAGGAGAACAAGACAAGCGTGTAACCAAGTACATTTTTTAAAACAACATTGCAAATGGGGAGTTAGGTCATCTGCTAACCGTCGACCTGTGTTCAATCCACAGGAATGTCTGTCTCAGAGAAGCATCATCAAACGGCGCTCTTGAGCTTCTGTCCTGTTAACTTTGAAGTGACCGTGTGGAGGTGTTTGCAGAGTAAGCCCAGGGAGAAGGGTAGAGGATTCTTGCTTCCCTGACCACCTGGGATGGACATCTGAGGCACCACGTGGTTTTATGACGGGAGTGCAAGATAACGAGCCCTTTCAGGAATCGGAAGATGTTTTAGGAAAGCAAAACAAAACACTTTCTGATATCTGGCATGTATAACACAGCATCAACATTTGCTTTATTCCTGCAGCTCCCTAAATCTAAGCTGTATCTAATTAACATTCAGTTTAAGTTCCAGTATCTTTTATAGTTTATAAGATTCTGCAATATGGAAAAAGATGACTAGAATGACCAAACCGTTAACAGTGGCTCTTTTGGGATGTGGACAAGAAAAGATTACTTGACTTTTTTGCTCCTTTCCACATTTCTATACCTAGCAAACTTTCAATTACAATGATATATTACTTTTTTAATGAAGAAAATCTTTATTAACATTTTATGTTCATATGGTTGTCGCATTTTGTTCAAATTAGGAATCAAAACATTACCAAGCACAGTAATAGAAATCAATACTTAAATGCTTTCTGTGTCTGAGCACCTCAAGTATCTGATTACTCTAATTGCTAGCAATTCTGTCTTCTAAATATCTCTTTGTTCTCCGGTTCCTACCTCAATCCCTGACACTAAAGCCTTGCTCTTATTATTCAAATTGCCAACTACAGAGGAGCAGCCTAGACATCACCTGGAATAGTCAAAGCTTAATGGAGAAGAGAGAATTGAAAATACTGAGTTCATAATGAAGTATATCTTACTTGATCCAGATGATAATAATTAATTTATTTTTCCAAAGATATAATCAGGGATTTGAAACCCAGAAGAATGTCCTTAGTCTGTGTGGAACAATTAAGAATAATACAATGATGATGACAAAAATAACACACTACTGTTTGGAGAGAGAGAGAGTGAGAGGTATTGATGGATGTTAATAATCCAAAAGGCAACAAATAGAACACTTTGTGTTCATCTGAGAATTTTTAATATTATTGGCTAATGATTTCAGACGCAAGTCATTTTTTGTGGTTCCCTTTTGAGGCTTAAGGGAAGTTGTGAAAATACCCTTTGAAAATTTTAGTCAGATTTAATTGTACTAAAGATTGTATTTCAAGAAGTTTAAAGCTTTATTTTACACACTCATTATCCCTTTTTAGATTTTCCCTGGGATTCAGTCAAGATGGTTGCCAGCATGCCTAGTGTAGCAATGTGGTCTGGACATTGACAATCTCAAGTGGGCAACTATCTGTTTACATCTTTCCCCATCCCCATACTTTATGGACAATGTAGTAAATATTAATGCCAAAAAAAAAACTAGCACAAAGCTGTGAGAAGTTATTCTTAATTACACATATTCACACTGTAATAGAAGTTAAAATGTAATAGAAGTTAAAGCTGGCACTCTGTTCCGGACCTCTGATAACTCCCGGCTGGCCCCCAGGCTCCAGATGACCACCTGTTAACTAGTTGACTCTCTGTTTCAGACTCAGTTAATCTCTTACTGTCTCTTTGTCCCAGCCCAGACAATTTCCGCCCTCTGCTTCTGTGTCCTTGGCTCCCACGCTCCTGCTCCCTGCTTGTGCCACGTGACTCCTCCTCTTCCCACTTTGTTACAAAGGTATTTAACCACCCGCCTGACCCCTCCTCAGCGCCCAGAATTTGGAGACTGTCTCCTCTGGGTCTGCATGCGTTAATAAAGCACTCACTCCGTTGACCCCACGTCGTGTCAGAGTCCGTTTTCCTCAACAACACAGACAAAAAACAAAATTCTAAAATACATACAATGGTTATCTCCAGCTAAGGAAATCAACATTATTTTTATTTTTACTTTAACCTTTCTAATTTCCAAAATAAACAGGTATTTAATAGTCAGAAAAAAGTTAGTAAAACATAGAATAAAAAGATACAACGGAGATTATTAAGGCAATAGATTATTAGGTGTAAGAGTATGGTTCAGTGGATGAAGTAATACCTCCTGAACTACAGTGGAGGTTACCCTAGCAAAGGGACCTAGAGAATTAACAGAATTTAGGAAGAGAAGGAGAAATAAGAACATTCTTCATAGATAAGATTATATGAGAAGAAAACATGCACAAAGTAAAAAACTTGGAGTTGTATTAACCTGTTCAGCAGCTGCATGTTGACAGCTGTTTAAATGCCCACTGATTCACTCAATAAGTATGTATGGATAGCCTCTGCTGTGCTGGAACCTATAGTTCCAGAAACAAAAAGTCAGATACAAAAAGGCCCTTGTCTTTAAGGGATTTACAATTCAGTACAGCCATGCAAATTAGTCAATAATTACAGAATAGTGAAGATCAAGGTAGACATAGTCACATGATAGAGACACAGATGTGTCTCTAACACAGACGTTGGGATCAAGAACACTTTTCTAGGGGCAGTCATGCTGAAACTGAGATTTGAAGTACCAGCAGGATAAAGATGGCAACTCTGCACAGAATATTCAGCTGAAACAAGGGACAGGAGGGCAGACAGCTTGCTCTGGCAAGGTCAAAGGGACGAGAAAAGGGGAGGCAGTTAAAAATCTCAGGCAAGACCCCAGAAGGTACCCCGAGCTCACATCTTGGAAGACTCGTTGGCAGGAAATAACTGTGGACAATGAATGCTGCGTAAGCACATGCATCCCTGACTCAAGAGCACATTTAATCGTGGTAACAAACGAATTGCAGACACTGACTGTTCTTCCTGTTCTTCTGCCCCTGACTTCCTTACTACAAGAATATAGGCTCTAAAATCAGGCAATGAGCAGGTAAGCAAGAGTTCTTTCTTATCCTGAAGAGTTTAAAATCTGGTTTGAGAGATAAGGCGCAAACAAAAATCACCCAGAGACAAGGAGGTGACCAGACTGAAAGTACAACTGGTGCTCGTGCTATTGACTCTCTGTAAGTCCTAAAGGTGGTTACTAATGAAACGTCTCCTGGACACATTCTTCAGCACTAACGGAGAGTGGACAGTCATTTATATGAGCTCCTATAATTGTCAAGGCCTGAGGCAATTAGTTTATTTTGAGGAGGAGTTCAAGAAGCCGGGATGACAGGAACTGAATGTCAACAACACAAGGAGTCTCTATTGACATATCACTCCATTTTTATTTCTTACATGATAGGGCCTCTCGAGTGAATAGCGTATATATTTACTGGCCTGAGGAGCGAGGAGCAGGCTCCCTTTCCCCAAGATACGAAAGTAGTGATTGTCAAAGAGGCTTGCTTCAGGTTGCCCAGCTGCGTAAACACTCTTACACAGCCGGGTCTTTTGAGACTACAAAGTACTTATAAGCTGGAAACAAAAATCCATGAAATTCTTCAGTTTAAAGCAGCATAATGCAAGAAGAGACCTTAAAAAGAATCCTGGAAGGAAGTTGCTTCAAAACTATAAACTCAAAGTCCAGTGAGAGTTCACAAGTCTCTTGGCAATGGTTACCTTTATTCTTTGCTGAAAAGTACTGCTGAGTTTAAATTTGGGGCACTTAAAAAGATGAGAACTGTCTCCCTCCCCTTCCTCTTGGCTATATTCCAATACTATGTGGATGATATTGGTTAAAAAACAAAATCAGGACTTTGGTTTTTTAATCCTTGAAATTAAATTAGACAAGGCAAGTGAAAACACTTTGAAAACTGTAAACTGCTACTCACAATAGAAGTTTCTCCCATACCTTCACGGAGGAAGTTGATTCCCCCATTCCTTGACCTGAAGAGGTAGTTGACATTCGTAGACATGATGAAATCAGAGAATTGACACATAGTTGTGCTATTGGGCTGTGCCGATGCCAACTAACTGCAGGGTCATTTTCAGGAATCTTGCAAGCCAGCTGTCAAACACAGCCATTATTCAAAACCATTAAAATTAAAAACAGAGGTAATACATATTCAAATCTCATAATTTTCTATTTTACTATTATCTGTGCTTTAGAGATTATTTATATTTATTGAATGTACATGGTGGGAATTTTTTTATTGTTGTTCAATTACAGCTGTCCCAATTCCCCCCCCATTGTTCTGCCCTGCCCTGCCCCTGCACTCCCTCAGTTATCCCCACCCTGTTGTCCGTTTCCATGGGTACCTTATACATGTTCCTTGTATAAAGGTTCTAGTGCACATCTTTTCCCAACTGCATCTGAACAGACACTGTGTGTTACCAAGACGAAAACTGTTTGAAGTAATGTGATGAAAACACATATGAACTCAAACAACTAACTTCCTAAGAATGGTATATGTACAGAGAAGAGTTAACATAGGAAGGCTTGCTTGCAAGTTGGAACATTGGCTAGTGTCTGGGAACTTGTCTTTCAGAAGAATTCCCACCATTCCCAGAACTGAGAGGAGTGTTTATGGTGCCAAAACTGTGCAAGCAATGTAATTTAAACTGAATAGCTGCTTTCCTACTGGGAGTTTGTAATTACGGTCCATACTAGGTCAAGTGTGTCTCATGGGAACTTCTTCCAGTAAAAACCCTGGGCACTGAATCTCAAATGAGCTTCCCCAGGAGGTAACATTTTCCATGTGTTAGCACTATTTGAGGCCGAAGGAATTACGCATGCCTGGTGTGTAATTTCACAGGGGGAAGGCTCTTGGAAGCTTGAGCCTGGTTTCTCCAGACTTTGCTCCATGGACCTGCATTCTTTGCTGAATTTACTCTTTATCCTTTTGCTGTAATAAATCTTAGGCTGCTTCTTCTGAGCCTTTCTATCAAGTCTCTAAATGTAGTGGTGGATGTGGGCCTGTCGACACAAGATTATATAAACTGAGTTACATATGCCTTTCTAGGGATAGTACTTCTTCCTATTTGACTAAATATTTCCAGCTCGTCGATTCTTGTTTACTTAGAGCACTTGTTTTCCGATGTAGTCCAGGATCAGGCTTTTAGGGGAGGCCTGAGTTCATCCCAGACTATGTCTCTAGTGTGGCAGCTTGCTACAATCCGAATGTTTGTGTTTCCCCCAAATCCATATGTTGAAATCCTAACCCCCAAAGTAATGATATTAGAAGGTGATTTGGTCAGAGGGGTGGAGTCTTCCCGAATGGGATAAGTGCCCTTAGAAAAGAGGTCTCAGGTTGATCCTTGGCTTGCTCTACCAGGTGAGCGTACAGCAAACGCTTAATCACAAATTTGCTGGCTCATGATCATGGGTTTCCCAGCCTCCAGAACTGTAAAAAAGATGTGTATGTTGTTTGTAAGCCACAGAGTGGATCGTGTATTTGCTATAACAAACTGAATGGATTAAGATATAACTATTACTACTGGTCAAGAAAGATAATCAAAATCAGGTTTTTCATTTGTATCTCCAAATGGTGAAGTTCAATCCTAGAATTTTTAATTTCTTTTTTCTTTCTTTTATTGTTGTTCAAGTATAGTTGTCTCCGTTTTCCCACATCCAGTTTCCCCTGCCCCACCCATCCCCATCTCCTACCCTCAATCTTTAGCCCCTTTGGCTCTGTCCATGGGTCTTTTATATATGTTCTTTGATGACCTTTCCCATTTTTTCCCGTTACCCCCTTTGCCTCTCCCCTTTGGTTATTGTCAGTTTTTCTTTATTTAAATATCTCTGGTTATATGTTGTTTGCTTCTTTGCTTTGTTGATTAGGTTCTGCTTATAGGTGAGATCATGTCAATAGATGCAGAAAATGCATTTGATAAGATTCAGCACCTGTTTATGATAAAAACACTCAGCAAAGTGAGAATAGAGGGAGTATACCTCAACATAATAAAGGCCACACATGAAAAATGTATAGCCAACATCATACTCAGCAGACAAAAACTAAAAGCTTTCCCACTAATATCAGGAACAAGACAAGGATGTCTACTTTCACCAGTTCTATTCAACATTGTGTCGAAAGTTCTAGCCACAGCAACCAGACAAGACAAAGAAATAAAAAACATCCAAACCGGGAAGGAGAGAGTAAAGCTGTCATTGTTTACAGATGATGTGATAATGTACATAGGAAGCCCTGTAGGCTCCACCAAAAAACTACTTGACCAAATAAGTGAATTTGGAAAAGCAGTGGGATATAGAGTCAATATTCAGAAATCAAAGGCATTTTTGTACACCAACAATGAAATATCATGAACAGAATTTAGGGGAAAAAATCCCATTTGCTATTGCAACAAGAAAAATAAAGTACCTAGGAATAAACCTAACCAAGGATGTAAAAGACTTCTACTCAGAAAGCTACACAACATGAAGAAAAAATTAAAGAAGACACAAATAAATGGATGCATATACCATGTTCATGGATTGGAATAATCAACATCATCAAAATATCCATACTAACCAAAGCAATCTATAGATTTAAGGCAATCCCTATTAAAATACCAATGACATATTTCACAGATATAGAACAAACATTTCAAAAATGTATACAGAACCATAAATGACCCTAAATAGCTGCAGCAATTTTGGGAAAGAAAAACAAGATAAGAGGGATCACAACACCTGACATAAAACTATATTACAAGGTCCCAGTAATCAAAACAGTCTGGTACTGGCATAAGAACAGGCCCATAGATTAATGGAATAGAACACAGAGCCCAGAAATAAACCCAAGTCTATATGGTAAATTAATATTAGAAATTTTAATTTATAATTACAGTTTTTCAAACCTCACCTTGTATTCCTCAGGGTTTTTTTTTTTTTTGTAAAAATCATATATAGCTGTATAAATCTAAAAACATTTTATATCTTAAAACTTATCAAATATTGTGCTTTTTGTTTGAGGCTATAGAATCCTAGAAACTGTGGCCAATTTGATGGTGCAAGTACAAATACTAGTTTTCTAACAATCTAAAAATTATATCACGTATACAGTTTCCTAGGAGGCCTAGGGATGCTGATTGAGGGTCAAAAAATATATATCTGTTCCCTAGTAAACTGTAAACATTAATAAGTAGACACAAAAACTAAGTCATCTCAAGTATTATATTGTGGTAACTATGCATTAAAAATGCACTGAATACTTAAATATGTTTAATTAAAAAGTAAGAAGCTCTCCTTTAATTTTCCTGTAGAGAGTCATAAAGAAAACAGATAATTGTTCTAAATTATAGAAGCAGGTTATATCTAATTTCCTTTGCTTCATTCTGTTGAAATCCAGCCTTGTCTTGGCAACTTTGGCAATTTCCACCAATAAAACTACAGGATGTGTTGTTTAGCAAGTGTCCAAGAGGAATGGAAACTAGACAAAGAGCAGCTCCTTTTCTAAACTGTGCAAGAGAAGCCCCTGTTGTAATACATTTCAGTTTCATTTTGTTGCTTACAGACTGATCGCCTTAGCAACTGTTTTGCTGCCTTTCTGCAATGAACCCGAGCCTATTCTTTATTTATCTGCAGTGACATTAGCTACTTGTGCTCCCAAACGTTTTTGACATCCTGCCTTGACAATCTCAGCTATGATCAAACTGAACCCAGAATTTATTTGTAAAAGAAGTTTCAAAAGGGACTACACATTTGTATGGAATATATGTAGCTGTATTGCTTTCCTAAGGACACATTTACCAATAAAAAAAAAAACGGATAAGTAATTCTTAGAATTGCATAAATGCATTATATTTCCATCCATCTGTGAATACATTTTGGTAGGATTCTGGGACAAATCAAGTTACAAACATGAAAACTGAAACTTGAAATATTTATGTTTAACAAAGACAGCTGAAGCATAAGAAAGGCAGGCTGGAGATTTCTGATATGTCTGATTTGGTGACAGATTACTTATCATTCCAATTACATATACACTGTTTTGGCAGCCTATTCCCATGTGTAGCGCTGAGCATTTTTTCTTGTTAATAGTAGTTTTGAGGCAGTGTCATTTGCACTAACAAGGCATATTAAAATGAAAGCACTGACTACTACAAAGCAAACAAATGTTCTAATGGCCAAGGGATCCCAGCTGGGGCCAAGCTGACAGTTCAATTACCCAAACAGGTTACAAATGACTGCATTGACAACAAATGCCTGTGGATTTCCCTCTGTGAGCATCGCTCAATAAGATTGAAAAATGTCAAAGAAAAGATGCCTTCTCTCTAAATAACTATATATCTGTGAAATGCAATGAAAGTGTGTGTATGCATGTGTGTGTATGTCTAAATAATTAAGACAATTTGGGGCTTGGGTCATTTTTTAAAAGACAAAATTAATAAAGCAACTCACTGGAATTTCAACAACTAAAAAAAAAAAATCTTTCACCTGTATCATCACAACATGACAGTCAAAAGTAGTGCCATTGGAAATATTCTGGAGCATCCCAAAATTCTGGACAACCTTTGGGATCATCACATAAAAACTGGGCTTTATCTAGTGGTTAGTATGAGCTATGAATACAATGATTCTGTTTTTTTGCTTCTTTTTTTCTAACTAGCAAATACCAGATGACATTTGGGCCAATCTTTGCCTATAGTATCTGATTAACAAGATACTTCCCTTTCCCCCACTGAATTGCTGTTTAGCTAGAAATCAAAAACACAGCTAGATGCCGTATGTGATTGAAGGTCTCGACTTGTTTTTGTTTGTCTGTTTGTTTTTCTTAATTATAGTGGGACTGTATCTTAAAAAGTCATTACATGGATCAAAACAGAAGAAAACAATTTTGCTTCTTAGGTTCTATCAATATGAGGATGTTCCAATGATACATACAGAATCTGAGAAGCTTCGGTAAAAGAAGGAAGCCACCGTGACATGGTAGCAAGAGCTTCTGTCCTTTTAAGGACAATGTTAACTTGGGCTCCAAACTCGTAGTGCAGTCTTGGGTAGCTTATTTAACATCACTAAACTTGATTTCATTCGTCTCTAAAGTGCCACTGATAATATTAGTATTACTCAGGAATAAGTAAATCAATGCTCATAAATCACTGGGCACAATATCGACGCATCCTAAGTGCTCCGTTGATGTCAGCTATTATCATTGCAGTGGACAGGCAGAGAGACAAATGGTCACTTGCTTAGGGATTGACTGACATGAGCACTACATTCTCTTTTACTAAATCCTCCATTCCATTTATTTAACAGGCACTTATTGAACATGGACTGTGTCAGGTATCAGCTGCTGGGTGGGAATAGGTAAAAACAAACAAAAAAAAGGAGAGTCGGACCACGATCACAGTGTGCAAGAGCCATAGACAAGTTAAAAATGTAATTTCCGTCAAGGTAGAGGTATGCACAAGATGCTAAGGGAGAAGTCAGGACAGAAGCCCGGAATCCAGATAGGTGGGTTCACTGAAGGAGCCCTTCCAGTGAAGGTCAAGACTGAGGAGAGTCTCAGAGGAAAATAAGGGTTGTCCGGAGGAAGCTGCTGGGACAGTAAGTGAGGCAATAACTTCAATTAGTAGTCAACCCCATTAAATTTGGAAAGGAGATTACAAAAACACGCTTCCCATGGATATACATGTGGATATCTAGTGTAGTAAAGGAGCACAGGTTTCCCATAGAAATCTAAAAACACAGCTAGGCTTGGGGTAGTGAATACACATAATATACTGATGATACATGATAGAACAGTACCCCTGAAACCTGTATAATTGTAGCAACCAATGCCACCCCAATAAATTCAACTAAGAATAAATAAATACAAGTAAAGTCTCTAGACCCCTGACAATGATGGCTAATAAAGTGATTATGAAGTTAAAAAATATATAAAAAACATAAAACTTGGTAATATTAGTGATATATGGACACAATTTTTTAAAATTCTATTTTTGAGTCTAAATTTCAGATGGGGTCGTTTATACACCCTACTTACCTAATCTAAGACATCTCCATTCACGAAAATAAAATAATTTTGCATTTTATGACAAACAGCATCAGAATTAAAACAACAGATTGACCTCATCTTATTTAAGTAAATGAAAACCATTTATACCAATATTGTATAGAAGAAAGATTTTTAAAGTTGATGTTATTTTAATCATAACCAGCTATTTTTATTTCCTCTAGTTGTTTCCATAATTCAGTAATATGGGGTCAGAATAAACAGCATTAGTAAGCACTTGCGTGCACATTTGTAAGTATTACTGGGTTAACTCCTATAAAACCTGAAAAAATGCATCGACATAGATAGCATCACCTCTTTACAATGTGTCAGAAAAGAATCTCGCACACTGTATTTCAATTCTCAATCTTAGAGAAAAGATGTATTATACCCAATTTGAAGACCGAAACATTAAAACCCAAAGATGATAAATACTTCTCCACAGTCACACATTTTGTTAAAAATCAGATCAGTTTCCAACACAGCTTTGTATGTCCAAAACTTATACTCCTTTTGACTACATGCATTAATATGCTTCTAAGAGCAACTTATTAAAAACAAACAAAGCAAAAAGATTGCTTAACTTTTATGAGATGACTTTCTAATAAAAATGACTAATAAAAGATACTAGAGTGATGTTTAGACACAACAAGTAAATAGGAGCACACGTTCTCTTGGTTCGACGCTTGATTTAACATTGCAGTGATTCCAGTGTGGATAATACAAGTTAGATCTGGCCCTTTCCCATTCATTTTTGTGCATTTTTATTTCTGTCTGTCATTCTACGAAAGCTTTCATTACTCAGCAAGGCTGAAATAGTATTATTATCATCATCAATCCTGTGGGGCTATGATTAATAAATCTGCATCTAAGCAACGTAAAGTTTCAATAGCCACACCTGTTACAATACTCCGTGAGCTATTGCTGCGTGAAGGCCGCTGAGATGTCTATGGGACTTGTTTTGTAGTTTACACATTTAAATAATAACTCCATTTAGCACTACTTACAGTCATATCAAAGTGATGGTTAATAGGTAGTGAAATCAGGAGAAAAGCATTAAACTGATGATCCTCAGATATCACCCGGTGCTGTCATTACACAGATGAGTTTTTTGTAGTCTCTCCTCGCCATTTATTAGTCATTTATAGGCTTATGTTATTACCATATAAGCACATTTAAGACTTACCTCTTGCTCATTCTAGTTATTTAAATGTAATACTTTATTTTAAAAATGCTAACTATAATTTTAAAGAATGAATTAAAGCAAAAGTTCATATCTAATTTATTAATATCACTTCTATTTCCACTCAAAATAATTATATAAGACCTTAAAGTCTTTTTTATAGTCATAAAAGTAACATTAGAAATCTAATTTAATTTGAATGCTGGAGAACTAAGTTGTTTGTATTCCTAATCACTAAATTTTAGTTCCTAAATTTTCCCCCTGCCTTTCTTTTTCACGTCCTACATATTCTCCTTTGCCTACTTGGATTCCACAAGACTAGAAATACTGTCATAATTTCAGAAGGAATCTCATTTTCATAAGAAAACTGTAAGCGGGAGTAGAGAAAAACAGACAAAATGGAAGGTTGGAATTGGAAAAGTCCGTAATAAGCCTGTTCTGTAGCTTTGAGGAAAGAACATTCCAGAAAGAAATTTGCAGATGGAGACAAATGACTCTGAGTCTGTTTCTGAGTGCCACCAATCCTTGTGACTCTCTCTATCACGTCCAACCCATAACACCATCTATGCTTATTGAAATCCTAGCTCAGATGCAGGCAAACACTTTTCCTCTTGAAAATCTCATCGCAGAGACTGATGTTTGCATGGAGAGTCATTGTAAAGATAAAGATTTTAAAAATTGTGGCCAGTAAAATACACTCCAACTCTTCATAGTTCAGATGCTAAACATCCCAAGATAGAATAAAAACTCATTACAGAATAAATTCTCCAGGCTTCTCCAGTCCATTTATAACTTGCAGTTTCTTCTCTAAGCAACACTGGTATAAAATTCCATCTTTAATGGTAGCATGATGTCATGAAAAATGCACTAGATTTGGAGAATTTAGTTCTGAGTCTGGCCTCACAGTAGAACTCTGACAAAGTCACCTAACCTCCCTAAATGCAATTTTACTCTTGAAAATAGAAAAAGAAAAATACTTTTTCCTTCAGGATAATTTATAGGATAGACATCTATAGGTAGGATAATCTTTGGGTTATCATAAATTTCAAATGATGTTCAGTATGAAAATAAAGCTCAAACAATGTTTGTTTAAGATGCAAAAGCAGTAACCTATTCAGTAACCTTAATTTTTTATCTTTTCTCTTCCACAGAGAGAAGACTCTATTAATATCGTATTAGCGAAATGTACTTATCAGAATACAACGTGATTTTTCAGAACCCTCTAGGATGTTTCCATTCAGCTTCTGATCTTTTAGCATCTGTATTTTACAGTTAAAACCTTTCCAGACCTATGCTGCATGACATTTTAAAACCATAACTAACAGTCAAACGCTTATTGCCTCAATTATTATCTTTGTTTTTCCTTGGAGTGTTTTCTGATAATATATACAACAAAGACTATTCCCCTTAGTTAACTATTTATGTATCTGGGACATTTGGTATACTATCATTTAGTATCCAAGACATTCTATCATTTAGTATCCAGGACATTCTAAGAATACATTAGATTATTTACACACTGCCTGTAATTTAGACAATTATACTGTATTAAGTGACATTTTCAATCAGTGATTATTTGAGTTGACATTCAAGTGTTGCCAGAGCTCAGTGCTTTCTTAACCTAAAGAAACATTTCTGGAATTCCCTTATGGCCCCAAAGAAGCAATTTGAACTTTTACATAGTTACTTACTAAATAGTGTCTTAAATTCCCTGAGCTTTGCTTAACTTTTAGTACTCCAGTGGCAGTCCACCTTATCTAACCACCTACTTTTCTGCTGACACAGAACCTTGCTTCTCCTGGGCAATCCTTTCAATTCAACTAAGCAAAGAGATACCAATAACAAAGCCAAAGAGTCCCATATCCGCTAATGCCAACTACCAGAGCTGTAGAAGGGCCCTAATCTCCCTTCCTCCTGGTTTGTGCCCCAATGTTTATGCTTATGTGTATACTTGTCCTGTTTACAAGCCCTGCATTAATATACCAGGGCAATGGGTGAAGTTTTTTTTTTTTTTTTGACAATTTGATGACATTATGGTCAAGGATGCAGAAAAACTGAAGTACTTTCCTGCCTTTTATAATGATTTTGTTTTTTACCTCTGATGGGATTACTATAGGAAGTATGTATATGAAGAAGGAAAATCATATGGGAAACAGTTTTTTGGGAAATATGGAGAGCCTTATGCAAAACTTTTGTAAAAGTTGGTTTAGAACGTTACTTTGGCATTTAAGAGAAGCACAACTTCTTATTCCTCTCTTATCATCTGATTTATAAGATTTACCATTTTTTAACACCAAGACACGACACTTTGATAGAACTCTTTGTCACTTATAGCTCTGGACAAGAGAAGGCTGCTGGGCAGAGGCACGCAGGGGAGGCACAGAGCACAGGAACACAGCAAGCTGAGCTGTAGGAAGCAGCCATTGTGTAGTAACCCGGGTAGGGTTAGCAAGCTTTCATGGATTTCTTTATGGGTTGGCTAATTTGAATAGTTTTGGGGGTTCCACGTCATAAGGGGGTCCGCAGCTGTCTGGTTGTTGGCCCTTCAGTATCAGGGAAGTTGCATACAAGCCCCAGGGTGTGAAAACCCCCTAAGATAAGTATTTGGGGTGTGGACGTAATCAACTGCTCAGCAGCAGAATTGGTTGGCCTCTGACCCAACCTCAA
>PVKM010010856.1:0-34202 GCA_004027735.1 Carollia perspicillata
ACTTAAATGTATGACCATGGACATGAACTAAGCGGGGGGGACAGTAGTGCTGGGAGGGGGATACAGGGCAGAGGGAAATAAAGGGGAGAAAAATGGGGCAACTGTAATAGCATAATCAATAAAATATATCTTTTAAAAAGGACATTATACTTTTTGCGACAGTATGGATGGACCTGGAGAGCATTATGCTAAATGAAATAAGCCCGTCAAAGACAAGTACTATAGGATTTCACTTATATGTGGAATCTAATGAACAAAATAACAAAACAGAAACAGACTCAGAAATAGAGAACAGTGACAACTGTCAGAGGGGAGGGTGGTTGTAGAGCTGGGTGCAAAAGGCAAAGAGATTAAGCAAAAACACAAACCCAAAACCTTACAGATGCAGACAACAGTGTGGTGATTACCAGAAGGGAAGGGGGGAGGGGAAGGTAGAAGAGGGTAAATGGGGGTACATGGTAATGGAAGGCGACTTGACTTTGGGTGGTGAACATACAGTACAATGTACAAATAATGTATTATAAAGTTGTACACTTAAAACCTTATACTTTTATTAACCAATGTCACCCCAAGTACATTCAATAAAAATTTAAAAAGATTAGTTCGAACCTTAAGCAATCTGTTTGTCACCACAGAATCTTGGGAGACAACAGTAAATTCAGGCTAATCACATAAAACACAGACATGACTTTTTTGTTCTCTCCCACCATCACTTAATTCTCTCCATCAGGTCTTTTACATACATGTATATGTGAACAACACAAAGAAATTTCATGTCACTTTCCCTGGTGCAGAGCAGAGCACTAAAGCTTCTTGGTGAAAGTTAACTCGAATCTAATTGCCTGTCTTTCTCCAAATGTAATAAGGGGCTTTGTTTGCCAATAAACTCTCCGAAGTATCTTTTAAAGTGAGATAAACTTGGAGAATCTTTATTTTATTGGAATTTCAGCCTGCTAATCTTCACACAGGGCAGGAGAGCTGTAGCTAACATCACTTGAGTCGATTTTCCATTTGCCTGACTCCCATGTGTAACTAATGGTAGAAAGAGTCGCCTGGCCTTCATACTTGATACACTGACCCCTATTGGGGATTACCTGCTGTGTAGAATTGATTTGAAGGCACGCTATTGCTCTTTCTCCTCTTGAAGCAGTGCATAAACTCCTCCTCCTCTCTCATCAAATGAGGTCCCTGACCCTCCTAAAGCAGCATAATTAATCTTATTAACTAATTTAAATGTAAATTGTAGTCACTTGATGTTACCCTTCCTAGAATATTTGTACTTTAAACTCGATCCAGCATTATTTATGTGCGAGTGGGGAAGGTGTTTTTGCTCAGGACAGTTCCCAAATCATCTTTCACAGATTACAATAGTATTTAGGTCTCCTTTGCTACTTGAGTAATATCCACAAAGATCAGTTGTTTGTGTAAGCAACAGACTGCTTACTCAATACATCAATACAGTACACAGATTTAGACTGCTTGTGATAATATCCTGGTTACATGGAAGCCATGAAATTATCACTTTATATTCCCATGTGATGGCATCCACAGGAAAATGGGGGTTATAACTTCAGAATATTCTTTCCCAACAAACATTTCTCTTCTTGGTATTGGTATGGATTGGGTTATGTCCACATTTTGGATCAGTCACTTGGAAGGGGAAGGAATTATTTTTACACCAATCAGATGCTAGAAAGAGGAAAAAATAGTATACACTACATATAACAAAATCAAATGCCATGCCTAATATTTGTATTATAACAAAATTTTCCATATATTTTTACATGTTTTATGGGATATTCACAGCTACCACCGGTGGTATAGGGAGTAGTTTTCTAACACTGTTTTTATCCTCTTTGAACCTACAGCACATCCATTCTTACTTTACAGTTCCGTTCCTGAGGACAATACTGCCTCGTTCCTTTATGCTTTTCTTTGTCTATACCGGCCTCACTTTATTCTTTATCTTGGAAGCTTCTGTTGATTCTTTAAGACCTTAGACAGTTTAATTAAAATTTAGACCTCTATAATGTTGGTCCTACTAGTACTTTGTAAAAATCTCTGTGATAGTATTTATAATTTTGTTTTATAATTATGTATTTTCTCATTTATTTCACTTTCTATAACATGAAGCTAAAGGTGAGTGGGCAAGGCAAGAAGGGGTCAAGAACCTTATTTTAATCATCTCTGCTTTTCCAGTAGCCAGCTATTCCTGATAGATAAGCTTTCAATAATTGCTAAAAGAAAAAATGAGGTGAGACATGGAGTTATTTACCTTCAATCAAATCCGTGCTTGTCATTTCTTTCATTTTCAAATGGCAAAAATGAGGTTAATGTGAAGCATGAAAGATGAGTGTTATCTTTCAAGGTTTAATATTAAAATTGGGTGCATGCAGAAACCTTTTGGAGAATGGAATTTAAAATGATTAAATGCAATACTACTAATAATAATCATATTATAGTCATTCATTCATCCAACAAATACTTATTTTTTTTTATCCTGTCTGAGGCAGAGCATATGTAGCTTCCTGCAACCTGGAATATGGAGTCACTTTTTCTAAATGTCTGTACCTGGTCTTTACTCAGACAAAACAGCCATTTTGGAGTGCTTTCAGAGACACCTGAATCTCTCCATTAACAAACAGACATTCTCCTAAAATGTAGAATGTCAAGGCTAAAGACTTCAAGACCGAGTGAACCAGAGGGGACCTCTGGTTTTCAGCCAGACGACCAAACCCGCGCATCCTTGCACTTGGAAAGATGGTTTCCCTTGGGATCTTGGACAGATTGGACCCAGCATTGGCATACAGTTGGCTTGGAGAAATAAGCTCCTGGAAACCTCAATTAGTGTTTGGTGTATGAGCATTAAACAATGCTCAGGCTGGAAACAATACATCACACGGCAGGTCCCAGGAAGTAAGCAGACGGCTGGCAACAGTCCAGGGCAAGGGGCCAAAGTACTTGTCAAGGCCAATTCCTCATGGAGAAGTGACAGCAGGCTTGAGGACAGCAGGTATGACCTGAGGGGATAATGATATTAATTACATTGTGAAAATAGGAAGAAGACACAAAGAAAATGGTTTTATTTGCCTAATAATAGATTTTACTATTTTGCCCACTAGCTTGCTTGAGAGTCTGAAAGAAATGAATGTATTAAAAATTAATTTTTAAGCAGTGCTAACATATATGGAGCATGAAGACACATCAGATAATGTTACAAATAGAGAATAGTGAGGTCAGGCAACATGTTCTGGGAAACACAACTACCACGTTGGAAGTGAACTGGAAATCACATGAAGATAATCCAGCTCCAGAGTTCACTCTTCTAAGCATAATGCTGTACTGCCTCGCTATTCTGTTACAATAATTAAAAAAGGTAGAATTCACCCAGGGAAACAGAAATAACCCAAGGGAACATAAAACAGAACTCAGAAATACACTGTGGCTTATTTAGAATCTTGCTGTATGACAGAAATGGAAAACACATTGGTGGGAAAGGGTGGCCTATTTAGTGAATGGCAAATTGACTTTCCATTAGGAAAAATATAAATTTGGTGCATTCCTTGCACTGTGTACAATAATCCAGTACAAATAGACTGAAGTCTTACATGTAAAATGCAAAACTTTGGAACTATTAGAGAAAAAGGTATTTATTGCTTTAAGAGAAGATAATTTTTTAAAAGCATAAGATATGTGGGAAGTGTTTGATGAATTTAATTAAGTTATAATTTAACATTTTAGTTCATCAAGATATGCATTTTAAAGTAAAAATACAAGCTATGCATTTTCCAAAAGATATATACCACATATAAAATGAAAGATTATATCTAGAATATATAAACATTTTCTATGAATGAAATATATAAATAAATATTTAAAAAATTGAGACAAAGATACAAAAAGATATTTTATAAGAAAAGCATTAAAGGCTAGTAAATACAAAATGGTTTTCAAGCTCACTATTAATTAGGGCAATTCAAACTAAAGTCATAAACCTTTCACTTCACATTCACCATTTTGGCAAAAGTCAAAATTTCTGACAGTGTTAAAGACTTGGGAAAGATGTGAGACAGTGGAAAGTCTTATAGACTGCCTCCAGGTGTCAGAAGGTATTTGTACAATCACTCTACAAAATAATTTGTCACTACTTGATGAATTTGAAGACATCCAAATCCCACCCTTAGATATATACTCTGAAGAAATCTTGCACCAGGAGATATATAAGAATGTTTAGCAATAATTTTTTATAACCAAGAAACTAAAAGCAACCCAAATAAAAATTGTAAAATCAATAAACATCAATATAATAACAGAAAAAAAATGATATAGCAGTGAGAATGAATGAGCTACGGCTGCACCCCTTGATACATAACTTTACAAACTTTACAGTGTTGAATAAATGTTGAGTAAAAGAAAAAACAAGTCATGTAAGAGTATAACAACTATGATTCCAATTATCTGAGGCTGAAACTATGACAGTGTATTTTGAATCATTGTAATTGATTCTAAAACCATGAAGATAAGTATGTGAATGGTACATACAAAATTCGGGATCATGACATTTTGGGGGGGCAAAGGGTGAGGTGGGAAGAACAGCAGAATCAGAAATGCAGAGGTTGACTTCAAGATATTTTTTGATGGTGGGTATTTGGGTATTTAGCACTTCATAACCTAAATATGTACTGTTCAGATTTATATTTAGGGAATGTGTACAATATAGATTCTGTCCTGAAGACGTTCTCTTCCTTCAGTTTGGGAGACAGACACAGGAACAAATAAGTGCAAATACTGTCAGAGTCTCCATGGCCTAGAAGTTATGAAAATCTAGTCACAGAATTTCTGAGAAAATTACTTCTCTCTCAAAAGAAAGCCAATGGACAAACTTAGCCCATGTTTAGCAGAAGAAAGGAAATAAAGCTTCCAGCAGAAATCAATGAAACAGAGACTAGGAAAACAATAGAATAAGTCATTGAAATTGAATTGCTTTTTTTGAAAAGATAAACAAAACTGATAAACCTGTAGCTAGACTAACCAAGAAAAAATGAATCAAACAAAATTATAATGAAAGAAAAGACAATGCAACTGATATCACAGAAATGCACAGCATCTAAAGAAATTGCTATGAATGATTATACACCAACAAACAGCATAACTTAGAAGAAATGGATATATTCCTAGAAATGTGTAAGACTGCATCATAAAGAAATAGAAAATATTAATAGGCCATGAAAACTAAGAAGACTGAAACAGTATTCAAAACAGTAATGAAAAGGCCAAGATCAGATGGTTTTATTGGTGAATTCTATCAATACTACAAAGCTGTAGCAATCAAAACAGACACAGATCAATGGAATTAGAGTAGATTGACTGTGGGAGGGGGAATGGGCTGAGTGGGGGAGGGCAAAGGGGGAAAAATGGGACAACTCCAATAGAATAACAATACAAAGAGTAAAAGCCAAGAAATAACCCATGCATGTATGATAAATTGATACTTGGCAAACTAAGAATACTCAGTGGGGACAGAATAGTCTTTTTAATAAGTGGTTTTAGAACAATCATATTCAAGTGAAAAAGAATTAAAGTGGACCTCTATCTTATACTGCTCACTAAAATGAACTCAAATTAAAAACATAAAGATATGATTGAAAACTATAAAGGTGAATGGAAACCAGTATCCTTTTCTTACCAGACATGAATGAGAAAAGCATGTGGCCCTGTTCCTTGGGGTCCTACCAATATGAGCACAGCCAGCAGTAGGATGAAACCAGCAATGTGGACAGCAGAGTAGAGAAAGAAAAAGCACCCATGGCTTTAATGAATCAATGGATTACCATTTGTAAGACCACTCCCTTCTGAACTTCCTCTTATGTGTCTTAAAATAAATCTACTTTGAATTTGCCTATTGGTTCCAGTCTTGGTAGCATAGAGTACTAACTGGTCAAACCACAGACTAGAAAGTCAAGCTTCCTAGGTTGAAATGCTGGCTCCACCATTTATTAATTGAGTGACCTTTCTTCTACCTGATTTTCCTCACCTGTGAGGTTTCCTACCTCACAGGGCTAGTGTAAACATTCAATGAGTTATACATATAACATGCTTAGCTTGGAGTTTGGTATGAAATCAGTACTGTGCTTAGAGATGTCTTTCCTGATATATTCTTTTGCATGTGTATACATCCTAATTAAAATTTAGTAGGCACACCTTTTAAAATATTCATCTTCATATGTGGTTTCTGTGTGTCTCTAAATCAAGAGTCCCTCATGTTTAACATATCAGATTGGAATCTTCGAGGTTTAGCATATTGTTCTGATAGGGGTAACTGTTCAGCAGAATTTTTGACTGGCTGAACTTCAAAGTATCTATTGACTTAACTTTTCTGGTTTGGTATTCCTGGATTTGGTCACTGTTAATGGTCTTTGTGGTAGATAGTCACTAGGAGGCTACTTTAGGTCAGATCATCCAAGAATAGAAGAGCATTACAAGAGGGTTAGGATCTAAGGAGGTACTGAGTTGAACTCGTTCAAGGAAAGAAAAGTTAATGACTGGAAAGTGGGTTATAAGGAATCTTGTGAGACCAATTTGGAGAAAAAGAAATCACATTATGTAGGTTTGTGTTTTAAGTGTGGGGTAAATCCGCTGAACAATTTTAAGCAGAGATTTATCAAAATACGATTTACATTTTACAGCTATCTGCCATTCGTGGAGAATGAATTGCAGATGGGCTCTACAGGAAGTAGTGAGGCCAGACAGAACTCTACAATGGTGATCCAGGCAAAGGGATGATCCTGGCTCGAACCAGCTTGGTACTAGTAGAGCTGGAAAAAAAGGAACAGATTTGGGACGTGTATTGGAGGTAGTCAGTAGAATGTGCTGAATGATTGTGATAGTCACAAGAAGGGGATGAGAGGATTTGAGAACAATATTTTCATTTGTTCGTCTGAGCAATTAGATTTATGGTGGCATCATCTAATAAAATGCAAAAGTGTAGGGGACTGAGAGATAAGAGCACAGGATGGATGAAGAAATCAAGATTCCTATTTTGTCATGTTCAATTTGAAGTGTAAATGAGACATTCAGTTAGCTATGTTAGCTAAGGGCAAGTAGATACATGAGTCTCAGTGTCCAGTGACAGTTAAAGACTAAAGGTAAAATTGAAGAGCCAAGTGGCTTGGGGCATATTTAAGATTTTTTAGTTTAAGTCCCACTTTTCTCATTAGCTGTTTTCGAGGATATTTTCGGACTTATATGGTGTAACATGTGAAATGTGTTTTGGAAACTATACAGTGTAACATCAGGGCACTGTTATTAGTGGAGAAAGAACAATGGACTACGAGTTAACAGATAGGCATTTTACAAGCTCTTTCCCTGGCCATTGCTACCACTGTAAGCATGTCATACAGCTTAATGATTTGAGTTTCTTTAGCTTTAAAATGATAGGACTAGGATCAATAACCCCTTTGGTCCCTTTCTTATCTAATGTTCCTAAAGAGGAACTTCTCTCTATTGATTCGAGTTATTCCTCCTCACTGGGAACAACAGAGTTATAATTATTTAGCTGCAAATTAATTAAACATATAAACCTTGTAATCACTTTAGCTGAAAAACTTTAAGCTCCTACATGGAGCATTACAAGAACATCTTAACTTTGAACCAGAAAAAGTAGTCAGGAATCAAACTGAGATCTACTGTGTCAGCTGGGAGTGCTTAAAACTCCTACTAGAATGTCTTCTGTTAATCTTGATAAATATATTGTGAAGATGAGGCCAAGGAGAGAATTCCATGGCTGCTGGGAGACTTAATGCTTTCTCACATATAGAGTATTGCCAAACTTAACATTGCTTCCTGAACTGATGCAGACTAATGTCTGGTTGTTAAATTTAAATTCTATTGCTGCTTCTCTGTCCCTCCCTCCATCCCTCCCTCCATCCTTCCCTCCATCCTTCCCTCCCTCATTTCTTCTTGCCTTTCCTCTCTCTCCTGTTCATTAACCTTTCAGAAAAATTCTTTGGCTCAGCTCTATCCTTGGTTACCTAGAATCTTTGCTCATACCCTTATTCCTGTTTCTGGATCTTACAGCATAAGTCCCTCAATTCTACACTACTTTTTCTGGTGTCATAATCCTGTTATGCAAATACTTGTCTGAGCCTCAGTAAATTTACCTGCGTGTTCCTGAGGTCCCACAGTGTGACATCCCTGATATGGGCTCATTCCTTAATCCTAACCATCCCAGAGTGTTTCTCTCTAGATCTTCCTGCCTCTACCCACCTTTGCTTTCCCCTGTTCCCAGCTAGTTACCTTATATTTGAAGCCTCCTTCTACAACCAGTGGGCCTAAGATGTCCTCTAACACAGTCCATGTCTAATATTGTGTTTCTCTGCTGATACATAGAGAATATGGACACAATTAAATTATAATTGTGATCAATCCTTTATCTCAAAAAGAGCCAGTCTGATTATTAATATAATCTTCTTAATAATATGATTACCATCATTTGCTTGGTAGAAGTTACAGCATCAAAAGGCTTAATAGGAGCTATTAAGTTTGCTGTGATAATAGCATGATAAATGAGTAAAAATCGCAAATACCAAGCCATTATTATGCCATCTTCTTCAATGTCAAATGGACCTTTCCTAAACCAGCCCTACCATGCCCTCCATTGATTAGCATCACCTCTAAAGATAGTAATTTATTTGGAATTGATCCACCATTAATTTATCATTTTTAAATGCCAAGATTTAAAGTTGAGTAATAAAACAGGATACCAAAAATTGTGTTTCTTAGATAAGACTTAGAAGTTACAGAACTCCACATATCACAAGTTAGTTGATCAAAAGAGGCTCAGTAGGCCATATTTTCCCACTAGAAAAAGAGAATTCACATTAAAAAATATTTTCATTGTTTTAGAAACTTTATCTTTGCTTAATTGTCATTTTAACTCCATTGTCATTGTCATTTTGTAGATGTGGAGACCACTGCTCAGAGGGAGTGAGGGACGTGGAAACGAACACTCAGAGACCAAATCACAGAAAAAACTAAATAAAAGAATCAAGGTATGGATAGATTCATCTGATTTCAAAGCCTATTTCCTTTATATATTTGACTGCCTTCCAAGGAGGAAAATTTCCTAACACTTACTAGTTATATTACCTTGGGAAAGTTTTTAAAATATTTTCTAAGCTATAGTTTTCCTCATGTATAAATGGAGTATAAGAATAATAACTATCACAAAGGACTGTCATGAAGATTAAGTACAAAGTTCTCAGTACATTTTCTGGTATATAGAAAGTTCTACCCATGTTATATGATAATGACTAATATAATGAAGGTAATGACTACTAAGCAGAAAAATTGTGGAGGAAGTGATTTGGTGTTTCAGAAGAACACTTGATTGGGAATATTCTGAGGTAGAGGAAGGACTGGTAGATGCTCCTAAGAATTCAAGTCTGGTTCATGGAGAGGATTAGGATCTCACTATGTGAGAGGGAAATGATGAAAGTAGTGATTTTGAGGGGCATTCAAAGATGGGCTTTGATATTGCTGTGTGGAGTTCTATCAAGTCTCTGTTATACTGTCAAGTTGGGAATGTCTAACATGGAGCTGTGCACATGGGAATGGTGATCAGGAATGCAGTGAGGGCTGGCGAGCTATGTCTCTGAGGTTTCTGCATATACCACTAGCTATAGCTAGTGGAATTGCTGAAATAGATCAGAATGACAGTTTAATGTGTGGAAAGGAAAGTAACAAGAACGGGAACTTCACAGCATCTACATTACATGGAGAAATAGAGAACAAGTTTACCAGCACAAAAGACAAAGACCAAGAGTTCAATTTACTGCCTGCAACCTGTTGACTGCAAAGCAAATGAAGCTCTGGGGGTGAATAATTGATTTCCTGCTCATATTTTAGCTCAAATAAAAACAACTTCTTTTATCAGAAAGAGGTAAAGGCATTTTGGCCTCCCCAAGTAGCTTCCCATCGCACAGAGACCCAGGATGTGTAATCTGAAGAAAACTGGACTATTTTGTTTTATTTTCTGCTTTTTTATTGGATAAGAGTAATGCTTGCCTACCTTTGTTTGATTTTCCTTCTATTTAGACACTGCAGTTTTCAAATAGCACAAGGGAAGAAAATGCAGGGTTGTGGGGTTGAGACAAGCCATAGAGCTTTTCATCTAGAGATATTTCCCTTGAGTGATGTGAGACTGTAACTTCATCTACCCGACCTAACATTTTGAAGCTAGAAAAAATATTTTTACAGAGTAGCACTCATTTATAAAGCAAATCGATGAATAAATAATTAATAAATGAACAGATATGATACAGCATGAGCATCAGTAAAATGTTTATTTTTTATGATTTTTAAAAAATATTGTATTTTTTCCATTATCATTTATTCCACTTATACCACCCCCACAATCACCACACTGTTGTCCATTTCCATGAGTCATTATTTTTTGCTCAGTTGCTTTACCCCCTAATCTTCCCTACCTTAGCTGTCATCTATTCTCTATCTATGAATCTGTCTCTGTTTTCCTTATTAGTTCAGTTTGTTCATTAGATTTCACATATGAGTGAAATCACATGGTATTTTTTTTCTCTGATTTATTTCACTTAGCATAATGCTCTCCAGGTCCATCCATACTGTCACAAAGGGCAAAATTTTCTTCTTTTTCATGGCTAAGTAGTATACTGTTGTGTAAATATTCATAGTTGTTTTATCTACTCATCTACTGATGGACACTTGGGCTGCTTCCATATCTTGGTAATTGTAAATAATGCTGCAGTGAATATAGGGGTTCTTATGTCCTTTCAAATTAGTGTTTTGGTTACCTTTGGATATAGTCCCAGAAGTAGGATTGCCGAGTCAAAAGGCAGATCCATTTTTGAATTTTTGAGGTATCTTCACAGTTTTCCATAGTGGCTGCACCAATCTGCATTCTTACCAGTAGTGCAAAGTGGTTCTCCTTTCTCTATACCCTTGCCAGTTCTTTGTTGATTTATTGATGATAGCTATTCTGGCAGGTGTGAGATAACATCTCACTGTGGTTTTAATTTGCATTTCTCTGATGATAAGTGATGTTGAGCATCTTTTCATATGTCGGTTGACTATCTGTATGTCCTCTTTGGAGAAGTGTCTATTCAAGTCCTTTTCCCATTTTTTAATTGGGCTGATGAATAAATTCAGCAAAGTAGCAGGTTACAAACTTAATATCTAGAAAGCAGTTGCATTTTTATATGCAAATAATGAACTAACAGAAAGGGAAATTAAGAAAACAATCCCATTCACAATTGCTTCAGAAAGAATGTAATACTTAGGAATAAGCCTAACCGAGGATGTGAAAAACTTTTACTCAGAAAATTATAAGACACTGAATAAAGAAATTGATACAAATAAGTGGAAGCACATACCATATTTGTGGGTAGGAAACATTAACATCATTATAATATCCATACTACCCAAAGCAATCTATATACAACACAATTACTATCAAGATTCCAATGATGCACTTCACAGAATTATAACAAATATTTCAAAAATTTAAATGAAAACACAAAAGGCCTCACATAGCAACAATGATCCTGAGAAAGAAGAACAAATTTGGAGGAATCACACTACCTAATATTAAACTATACTATAAGGCCATAGTAATCAAAAGCATGTGGTATTGTTGTAAAAACAGACACATAGATCCATGGAATAAAATAGAGAGCCCAGAAATAAACCCATACCTTTATAGTCCATTAATATTTGACAGGGGAAGCAAGCACATACAATGGGCTAAAGATAGTTCATTCAATAAATGGTTTTGGGAAAACTGGACAGATATGTGCAGAAAAATGAAACCTGATCACCTTCTTATTACCAGAAAGAAGGATACATTCAAAATGGATTAAAGACTTAAATGTTAGACCCAAAATCATAAAAATCATAGAAGAAAATATAGGTAGCAAAATCTCAGACATTGCTCATAGCAATATTTCATTGAATATGTCTTCCCAGGCAAGGGAAACAAAATAAAAAAATGAACAAATGGGACTATAGCAAACTAAAAAGTATTTGCACAGCCAGGGAAAACATCAACAAAATAAAAAGGCAACCCAGAAGTTGGGAGAACATATTTGCCAATATATCTCCTGAGGGATTAATATCTAAAATTTATATAGAATGTATAACTGAACACCAAAATGCTATGTTCAGAGCTATAGGTTTTTTTAATGTATTTTAACTCCTTAGAGAATCAGATAAGTAAACAGTGGGCTAGAAAAGAATATTACTCCACACTAACAAAGCTCACTATATAAATGGGTACTAGGCAATGAGATTTAGGGAGAAGTTTAGCATTTGTAGCTGCCCTCTAGCTGTGCATCTGCAAGATACATTCTTCAATCACTCGAGTAAATTGTGAGGAACAGGAAGGAGCATTTATATACACTCTTTATGTTGACAAGTTGCCAGGTTGAGTAGATTTGCTTTATTCATGGCTCAGTGACACACGAATATAAAATTATACTGTACGATATGGAAAAGGAAATAAATAGCATAATGAAAATTTGTGAGAAGGAACACACATCTGGAAATGTTCTGCTAAAAATTTAGAATACTACTTACTGTATTCAAAAGAGTACAATTGCTAATGGTCCATGTCTGTGAAAGGGAATAACAAATTCACAGGGGAAGAAAGAACTTTTATGGAAGGTAATAGGAAGAGATGTGAGGAAAACCAATTTACATGAAAATACAACTGGCTGAGAAAAGGAATGGTTATGCTATTTAAAACTATAAGGATAATAATTGGAAATACAATGTGGTTAGAATTTGGGCTGCAGAAAGTCAGACTGGTAAGGTAGGGTGCAAAATTGAGACCCACGTATATGTGAAGGAACAGAACCACTACATGACACAGTGAGATAAAAGATATATAAAAGTGATAATTTAAGTTGAGATTTATGGTTATTTTCAAAAATGAAACAATAAAAGTTGTAAGAGAAGTAATAACCTATAATGTAAAGGAAGACAGTTTCACAGTTAAAGAGAGGCATAGATATTTGGATTGAAAGACTCAGTGTGTCCCAAGGTGGTAGATTGAATAGACCAACAGTTAATAAGGAACATGAGAAAAATCATGTGCAAGTATCAATAAGAAAAGAATAATTTAATGTCAAATGACCAAACATTATGCTGACATCAGCATTTTTCTTAGCAACACCAAATGTTAGAAGAAAATAAAACTTTACATGATGAGCATAGTTTTTTTTTGAGCAGAAATATTGAGGACTAAGAATTATTCATTAGAAAATGAAAAAAAACAATTTCTTAGGTAAGATAAAGTTCAGAAATATTGCCCCTCACCTATTTTTCTTCTGTGTGGCCCTGCTGTCTACCACATGGATGGAGATATGAGAACACATTGAAAATCTTTCAGTCCAGCTTCTGGCCAGGCCTGAATGTGTCTCTAATCGCTTCTGTCTATATCTCATTATCAAGTGACTGGTCATGTAGTCTTCATTCAGGGGATGTTTGGAAATGCACTGAACATGTAGCTACAAATGTTATGTTTCCCTTATCCAATGGAGCTGTAGCCTCAGTAAGCCCATGGTCTGCTTTCTCAGTTATAGTAAGTGGTGGTTTTAGCAAGCATCTCCAGCAAGCCAGTGCACTGTATCTCTCACAAGGTGATTCCTAACTTCTAAGCAATTGCCATGCCATATGCCTTAGGTTTTTGTTTCAGTGGCACTTCAATATTTGTGTACTGTTTCTGGACTAGTTGAGGTTACTCTGTAGCATCAACTCCATCTCCCCTGCCACCAACCAAATCTCATGGCTTAACTCAATGTAAGGATATCTTTCGCTTGCTTCTTAGCATGATGTAGGCAGGGGATGAGAAGAACCTCCTTGCTGACATGCTTCCAAGAAAAGATGAAGAACCTTGGCTTCTGTTCCAGAATGGTACCATTACCTCATGTGCACAGACGATGCAGATGCATATATAGAAAGTCACAAATGACAGTTCATGGCCAGTTTCACCTGGGTTACTATATAGACAATAGGCTATAGGAGACAAGGTAGGAGACTAGTTAGGAGGCTAGTAATCTAGGTGAGTGAGAAGGGACATGAAGAAAAATTAGAGGTAGAAGTGAGAAGAGGCAGGATATTAGAGAAAAATTTAAGGGACAACCAATAAGACTTGGTGAACAAGTGAGGAGTCAATATTGACTCCAAGGATTCTGGTATGAGTGACTAGGACAGAATGTCCATCAATCAAGAAAGAGAAGACTCTGGGTGGAGAAGATATTTTGGGAAAGTTAAGAAGATGAATTTTCAGCATATTAAGTTTGGGATGTTTAACAGATATGCATTTGAGGTTTTTAGTAATCAGGTAGATAAATGAGTTTGAAGTTGAGGGGAGATCTCTTCTCCATCAAGTCCATAGCTTTAAATACCATACACAAATAGATACAAGAGACAGAGGATGAAAAGAAAGACTAAGACTAGGAAATAGTAGGAATCATGCTAAAGTGTTCAAATACTCTTATTAGGTGAGTAAAGGTGTCTGCAGGTACCACTGCACTTTTTATTTTACTGATGAGAGAAAACATTGGTATAAGTGTGATTTGAAAAACTTAGAGGTCAATTTTAGTAAAGTTAAAACTTTCTTTGTACCTTATAAATTTCTGGAGAAGAATAAGGCAAAGGGAAGAGAATTCATATAGTATAAAAAGAAATAAAATTACACGAAGAGCAAAAACATTTTTAAGTTCATATTGTAAAGAAAAAATAATGATAATTGGTGATTGAATATGTAGATATATCAATTGTCACTTAATTAAAGCATATTAAAACATGAAGACTCTCAGAAGATGTTTTTAAAACTTTATTCTGCTTATAAAATCATCCATTAAGAATAAAGTGATATGCAATAATAACAAATAGAAATGAAATGGAAAATACTCAAGAAGAAAATGTTGACAATATTAACTTGAAGAATATCCTAGAATTCAAGGAAAGATAGATAAAAGACTATTTTATATGGATATGAGGAAGAATCCACAATGAAGATACAAAAACCAATAACCTCATATACCAAATATAAATGCAGGTATACATATTAAACAAACATTTCAGAAACCAACACACAAAATTACTGTGTGTTTTTAAATTACATCTCTTAGCCTATGCTGAACCAAATAGAAAAATAAAGATGTTTTGGCATACATCAGTAATAAAATCCCAAATATATGTGAATAGATCCATATCAAATTTTGTATCATACAGATTATTCTCCCTGTGTTTAAAGAATGCATTGTATACTAGGCCCAGAAAAGAGAAAGCAGCAAACATTCACCAAGCCCTTGCTATGTGCTAGCAACTGTGTTGGAGATTTTATGTTTATTATGTCTGTCAAACTTTTAATCTTCATACAGCTGTGAAATTGGTGTTACTATTCCTTTATACACAGAGACTCTAAGAACACCAGTCCAAGTTATATAGCTAGTAAGTGGCAGAACCCAGATTCAAACTCAGATCTGCTTATTCTAAGGTTTGAGCTTGTTGCATTATTCCACATGGCCTTAAATTTAGTTTCCTGATTGTGTGTTGCATAAGCAAATACTATAGGCTCAGGATATAACTGCCGCCCCCCCCCCTCTTACCCTGTGGAGTTCTGGCCAGCAGGGTTAACAACCTAGTCATTTGTTGACATGTTGACATGGGGAAGGGCTATCTCCCATCGTCACTGCTCATGCTTCTTGTGAGCAAATAAGTCCCATCATTCAATTGCTCAGTCAAGTGTTCTTCCCCTTAATTCTCCTGTATCTGGTTGTCTCTTGTTCATTTTCTCATTTCCCAAGAGGTAGGTCAGGCAGGCTGCTGTGCTGACTCTCCTGTAACTGGGCCCAAGATGAGATGACTACATTCAACTCCATTGCTGAGACAATGTACAACCTCTGTTCTTTAATTACTCCTGCTTACCTTCACCACATATCGTGACTCATTTGCTTAAAACCACTGCAATAGTTGCTGTCTTAACGAATGCTTTCCTGAGAGTCAGATTAATGTTCCCCTTTGTTTCCAGCTTATCTCCAGCCTGTCTGTAGTAATATACTCAAGCCAAACAAGCGTATTTTTCACTCACAGCCTGCCTTTTATGAGTCCCACTGACAGTTTCTTAATAAATAATGCATTTCTAAATGTTCCCAAGCTTTTCTCCTTATTAATAATTCCAGTAGCTTTCCCATAGTACCCTCCAGTAGCTGAAGGATTTATTTGGTCACTGGCTACATTTTATTCTTTCCTGTTTCTCTGTGTTTACTTTCTTACACGACTGTCTGGACAAGCAGAGCATTACAGCACCGTCACATTCACAGCAGGTGTTCAATAGCTATCAGTTAGGACACACTATGTATTCAGATCTACAGCATAAACTGTTTTTGATTTTTTAGTCTGGCTGTTTTGTCACGGGGACAAAAGACTATCCCTGGGTTCCACTGAGAGACACCTTAGGGCTGGTTCAGTGGAGGCACATTTGAGACCATGTTTGCAAAATGCGTAGTGAGGTTCAATTATTACATTCAGACAGAGAACTAGAGAACTTTCTTTTCGGTGTTTGCACCAATCTGTTTTTTTTTTCTTTGTTTCATCTATAATGATGCCACATTGTAAGCAATGTCTGAATACACACTTTTGTCACCAAAAGAGCATTGGCTCAATTAGTTCAGAAAATCATTGATTAATTCAAGGGAAATAAAAGAGTAGATGCGCACAGTTACTCATTCTTCATAATGCATTCCTTTGTTCTTTCGATAACAGTAGTCCGGAAGCCTCTCTCGGTTCTTCTATGACAAATTTTCTGGACCACCCATGTCATGGTCCAGAATCACTCAACTGTGTGCTACCTAACGTATGAACTTAGTGCATGCTGTCTTGTTCCAGGTATTGGGTTGGCCAAAAGTTTGTTCCGTTTTTTCCATATGATGGCTCTACTAGTGCTTAGTTGTCTTTAACTTCATTCAAAACAATTCTGTTAGAATGTATTGTGACAGCTCTCATTCCAGCATGCATTGAAAAAACTTAACCAAAATTGGTAATTTTTGTGCAGCCATTTTACTATTGAAGATGGAAGAAAACATGCAACAGTTTTTGTGTATTATGCTTTATTATTTCATGAAAGGTAAAAACACAACTGAAACACACACAGAAAAGATTTGTGCAGTGTATAGAGAAGGTGCTGTGATTGATCAAATGTGTCAAAAGTGATTTGTGAATTGTCTTGGTACCTTTGACACTTTGGCCAACTAATTCTTTGCTGTGGGGCTGTCTTATGCATTGGAAGGTGTTTAGCAGCACCCCTGGCTTCTACCCACTAGACGCCAATAGTGGAACGTAGCCGACACACTCAAAATGCATCCAAATCAATAAAGTTATTGGTGAAAATGAAAAATGTGTCTTTTATTTTATGGAGAAAAAAAACTAAGTGGACTTTTTGGTTAACCCAATATATTGCAGATTTCAGGGAGGTTAAGGCTTTGGCTCAGCCACATAGTATTTAATATGTGGTTTAGTACAGGCAGGGCAGGGCACTCCATAAATATAGTCTAGTTAGTTGATTTGTTTATATCGATGTATGTTTTACCTTTCGTGTGTTTTGTATCTTTTTTGTGTTTGTGCTTGTCAGGATTTCTCTTCTTTGGTGGAAACTCCACAGATGGTGATTATGTTTTTAGGTTCTTTTGTATCTAGGCTGACAACCAGCTTATTTTAAATACAGTACGTATATTACTAATGGTGCCACACATCAAAGAGAGAAAGGGGGACTTTTACCATGAAAATGAAGTTGTTGAAGTAAATTCTTATTCCTAGAAAAACTAAATAGATTTTTACTGACTATAACATATAATTTGCATCACGAGATTTCTCGTAGTGTTCTAAAACCAGTTCTGTACTTAAGCTGACTGCATACGCTCAGCTTACAAAAAGAGATGTGTGGGGTGGGGGACTGAACATGCTTGGTTTCTAGGAAGTAGTTACCTGGAAAAAAATTCTGACAATTCTATTTCTGAGAGTTCATAGCACATATAATCTCACAAAGGCATTCAATGGTTGGAGGGTAGATGCTATCAATTTCCACCCGGGTCTTCTGACCTATCACCTCAGTGCACACCAATCAACTGCCAGCTGCCAGCACCTGGTGTTCTGTACTTGAACGCTTTTGCTCACCAGGAAAACCCCAGCTCTGCACCCTTTGGTTGGAATAATTCTGAAGTCTGCGGGTGACACTAAATCCTAGAGATCCCCCTTTAGCTTCATCTCCAGTCTTCCACGATGCAAGTCGGCTTGAAAATTTACCATTTATTGTTTTTCTTCCCTTTATTGGGCTTCTCCTTCTGGTTTCAATTCCCCACTGTCATACCAGCATTTCCTTCACTATCCAAATACAATATTTGCACTTGAATTTCTAATCCGTGTCTAGTTCTGGGGGAATTTAAACCAGGGCACTGGCTTATTTGCTTATTATTTACTTATTATTAATATATTACTTATTTCAACAAAAATTCAACCTTGACAAATATAAAGTTCACGAAAGGTTTTAAGATGGCTTTTAAAAATTACTTAGAACTGAACTGAGAATGAGCATCCTTATGAGGAGGATGTGCTGAACAATCTCAACTCTTATCCTTGAGACATGTGGCCTCCTATTTGCAAAACTGCTGAAGAAGTCAAATAAAAACTTTGGAAAATACCTGACTTGGAAAGAGGCACTCACCTTCAGAGACAGGAATAATTTCAGTTTTCATGTTTATCCCTATGTTACTAAGGGGATAGAAGCTAAGCAAAAGGCTGATACCATGAACATAACATCACTGAGACAGAAATGCAAACCTAAGTGATACGCTCCAAGTCCAAATCTCATGTAATCCTTTGAATTGCCTTCATTTCCATTTCAGGGCTGGTGCAAGGACACTGTTTCTTAGGTATGGTTGGAAAGAGTTGGTGTCTGAAGTTGAACTGTGAGGCATTAGCTCAGTAAAAGAAGAGATGGCATGAGGTACCCTGGAACTGGTTTTCTTCTCTTACTATATATATCAGAGCTTGGTTTATCACTCAGCTCATTTATAATTAGAGTATAGAGCACTCTTCCCATTCACTAAGAATTAAAAAAGCTAACAAGGTCCATGTTATGGAAGATGTGAATTTCAGGTTAGAAAATGTCACTTCTTGTTTGTGGGGGGTAGATCTAATGATGTTAAATATGACATGTATGCATATAATAGACGAAGTCTGTCTAGAAAGTATCCAGCCACATACCATGAAAAATAGACATTTGTTGAAGAAGATACAAGAAATATTGTACATAGAACAATGATGCATCAGTCCCCTTCAAAGTAGGCACCTTTGGACCTCTCACAGTTCTCCCAGTCACCATCAGCTGCCTCATGTATTTTCCTGAATCTCATTAACAGTCTGAAATATCTTCCCTTTCAAAGGTGGTTTGAGTTTGGGGAAAAGCCAGAAGTCACAGGGCACTAAATCTGGGCTGTAGAGGGGCTGAGTCACCTGGTGATTTGATGTTTCATCAAAAAAATCTACATGAACTATGACGCATTAGCGGAATTATTGTTATGATGAAGCTGCCAATCACCAGTTGGCCATAGCTATAGCCTTCTGAATCATGCAAATAGTTTCCACAGAGGAATGTTCAAGCTTAATGGAAAATTTGATACAGGTTCATTGCTCTACTTGCTTAGTCATTTTGAATGCCACGGCCACACAGTGCACATACTTACTCAACGGCATCAGTCGCCCCCAGTCACTAGTACAGTGAAGTTGTCATTGTTCACGCATGCACATTACAGTCCACTCTCCTGGGCTGCCAGGTTACATCAGTGTCCTGCAAACCATTCTTGTCAACAATGGTTGGACTTTTCCCGGAAAGATCTCATATATGCATATTTTATATACAATATGTATGATATTGTGTGTACATATATATGCACACATGCACACTCACACACATGTGCAAAACCTGTCTCATTTCTATAAGCCTTTCTGAAATCTGTCTTCTCTCCTAACTCTGAATCCCCAAACGACACTTTCTACTTCCCCTTCCTTAACACATACATCATTCCAACCCCTGCAGCTTTGCTCCTCCTGTGCCTTCTGTCCCACACTCTCCTGCTTTTCTGTTGAAAGTTATCTACATGGAAATGCCCAAAATCAGATGGGGTCAGACATTTCAGCCCAGTGAAGACTTTTATTACCTTCCAAGTTCTTCCTCTACACTGAATATCAAAATCACTCACCGGTATCTCTTACGAGGAACTTAGTTTTTCATGGGTGCATGGGTTCTTTTCAGCTTGACTGTAAACTACGTGAAAGTTTTTACTTATTTTTACTCTCTTGGTGTCAATACTGTCTGGGTACTCAGTTTCCCAATATATTTTTTAAATAAATGAACCACCCTTTACATTAAAGCAACAGCTGGACCCTTGATATCACTCACATTATTTTTTACTTTTTCGGAATGTCTTCAATTGTGATTTCAAAATATTTCCAAATTTAATAAACCCTTTAATCAACTTCTATGCTTCCTCTGTCAGCAAAGAAACTTGTCTTTTATTACATCAAAAATGTCATTAAGAGTAATCTTCCTGAAATTCCTGCCCAATATATATACCTGATTTTATATGCACCTAAAGTTCAGAAGTGTATTCTTTTTCTGTTTCAGCTCCTTCTGCTCAAGGGCAGCCTGTTCAGCTGTGCCTTTTGTCCCATGACTGTGTCTTATTTTTTCAATCTCTCCATTTATACTGACTTCCTGTTCAACCCTTGCACATTCTCTATACCCATTACATTCATTTTCTTTCTGCCTCTGTCCTCTTCTCATATGACTGGAATCAACTATTAATCCTACCTCTGAACATGTTCTAAAAGGTTCTCATCAAAGATACTAATTGTCAAATGCAGGAGGCATTTTAGGTTCCTATTTACTGGATTGCCCTGCCACAGTGATTTTGCTTATCACTTTCTACATTTTCAAATTTTCTTTCTTTTCTTTTCTCCTATTGCACAGCACTGTTGTATAGTTGTGGCATCCTCCATCTCTGCGAGGATTTTTCTCTTCCATATTATACTCCTCAGGGTTCTGCCCTCAGCCCCTGTCTCTTCTCTGTGTGTACCCTGTCTGTGGTTGATTTCATGTCTCCTCATGGTATCAGTTAACATTCATATGCTGAATCCCAACTAATATCTCTACTGCAGAGCTCAACTCTAAGCTTCAGTTTCAAACATCTGATCATATGCGAGTACATTCTGCAGGTATCGCAAACCCAACAAGTCCAAAATGAACTCACCATTTTTCTCTTTAACTAATTTGGCTTTTTATCAATCACCAAGTGACATGGAGTTTTCCTCCCATTTATCTCTCTAGTCCACCCTTTGTTCTCCATCCCTGTTATATCATTTAGTCTGCCATCTCTCACTTGAACTGCTGTGTCAGTCTCTCAAATTGGCTACCTATCTATAGCTGATTTTTCAAGTCCAATTCCACTCCATCACTAGAACAGTCTTTCTAAAGCAGACCATATTGTTCTGATGAAAATTATTCAATTGACCTTTTCCATAATAAAGTATGTTACTTAATGCAACATGTCATGCTGCCCACAGTCAGCTGCCAGCCCATCTTTACAGATTTATTTTTCTCTAATTCCTGTTCCAAAATTTTGTTTTAGCAACATAGAACTCACTATAGTTCCCTGCAGATTTTGAATGCTCACTCTGCGCCTTTGCTATTTCTCTGCTCTGTTGTAAGGACATGTTTCACCTCCCCCATCTCAACTGAGCACACTCATTCTTTAAGACAATGCCAGATATACGAATAGAACACTCTACTGGAAAGTATTCTTACATGAATTCAGTTTATAGTGAAGGTTACAAGTGAAATCAATAGGAAAAAGATAGATTATGTAATAAAAAGCATTGAGAGAAGCTAGTTGTCATTAAAATAAAGTGGTTCTCTATATTTAAACCAAAATAAAATCTTGGTGGATTAATTATTTAATTATCAAAAACAATGAAATTATAAAAGGAATACAAATAGAGGAAGAAACACTTCTAATTGTCTGAAGAGTGGGGGAGGCCTTCCTAGCATAATGAAATCAATAATCTATAAAGAAAACCAACAAACAAGTAAAACTCTGACATATCATACTACATATGAAAAAGAAAAATGACTGTATGGCAACACATGCAATACAGACACACACACACACACACTTCATGTGTTCTGGAAAAATGAAGGTAAAGTACAAATGCAAAAGTGTTTGCAGCTGATACAGCATATAAATGTCTAAGTCTTTAAAATTTTGAGTTCTGTAAATCAATCAATGGAATGATAAACAATGGCAATGAACAGACATTTCACAGAAAACAGAATACTAATAATTTATAAGCTTACTATAAAACAATATATAGATCTGATGTGTTCAATATGTTTAGTCATTAGCCACATGTAGCTGTAGAGCACTTGCAATGTGGGTAGTGTAACTGAAGAAATGAATTTTTAATTTTAGTTGATCAAAATTTAAATATGATAGTTGATTCAATTATTAGAAAAATTTTAAGTATGCTTGGAATAATTTGCATATGTGAATACTTTTTAAACTGTTACTTTTATGAAGCCTAAATACAAAGCAATTATTTCAGATGAAAATTTATTGTCTGAATTGAGATTCACTGTGAATATCAAATGCACACTAGATTTTGAGGACTTGGGACAAAAAATTTAAAATATATTATAATTTAAAAAATTTGTTCCACATTGAAATTATATCTAGAATATGCTGGGTTAAATAAAACACTAAAATTAATTTTACTAGTTTATTTTTACTCCTTTTATTGTGGCTTCTAGAAAACTTAAGAATTATATACGTGACTAGAAATTCTGTTGGACAGTCCTGCTATCCAGGATGCTTACAATCATAGCAGAAAAGAAAAAATTCTATATATTTAAACATATGGAGTATGTCTAGATGGACATGCAAAACTCCAGTTATGTCCTGGGTAAAAAACCAGGTGGCCCTAAGTCAAAGGAGAGAGATTTAACCTTCACTCTCTCCCATTTGTACCTTTTGAATTTGTTTTCTATGGAATTGCAACTTATTTACAATGAAAGTAATAAACATAAATTTGAGAAAAATAAGATTTGGTTCTTGGGAAGTTTCCCAGGGGCCCTTCCATGAGTCCCTTCCCTGGTCAGGGTGAGATGCCCTGATTCCTTCTATGATTTCCCTAGTGCTATGATTTCCCTAGAGGTATGATTTCTAGGGCTAACATTACACTTACTGATTTTTTTTGTAAGTGTCCCTTTGCACCTTTATGTATACATACTCTGAGCTCTTTGATGGCAGGGATAAATAATTGTATTAATCTTTGAAATCTCATTACTTAACACTATATATAATTCTTAACAAGACCTAATTTCTTGGTGAGAGAGAAAGAGAATATTTCTTACTTTTCCCCTTTGCTGACCTGAACCTTGATATTTCATGCTATGGAACTAAAGAGAGGAGGGAAAATTAGGCATACAGGTAGGGGATTTCACTTCCTTATTATCCTACTTGCTTTGTGGTCACCTCACACCACTGTTTTGTCACATTCTTGGCCTACTTCATGTCAAAGAGGAATGAGGCCATGTTGAGTCTACCCATTCTGCTCTTCTGAGCACCAGACCATGGGGAGCCAGAGCAGGTCACCCAGCTCCCAGGCAGCTACTTTACTTGTTCTCTTGCCTGCCACCTCTACCTCTTTGTCTTAGCTCTATCCCTTTCAGCCAGGAAGGACAATCCCGTGTCCCTTTTACAAGGTGACCCCTCATAACTTGGGATAGTTACTTTAGTTTTAATTCAGGGTTCATACCTTTCTGGGTACGGATTTTTAGCACAGTGTTGGGAATCAGGAATACCCAGCTGTAGCTTACCAGTTTGCTTCAGGAATTTAAATTTCTGTCACAGGAAAGTTTGCTTTATCTTTCTGTCTACTTTAGATTATCTTTTAGCAAATAAATGTCTTTAGGCACTCTAGTCTTTAGGCTGTCAATTCAGCACTTAAATTGATTTGCCTTTATCCTTTTTTTTTAAGAAAAATATCACTGGGAACAAAGGAAGAAATCAATTTCACATCAGTGAAAGAGCTAAGGTTTCACCTTCTAGTTTGATTATTCCTGCGTATCATTTCTGAAAAGGTAATTGGAAAATTGTGCACTTAAATACTTAAAGACTTTTTCAACCAAAAGAAATATTTTATGCTTTGTTTGGCAAAGCATTTGCTTGGAATTCAGAAAGAGTCTGTTGCTGACCATAGGGATTTAGAAGAAATGGTTTCTAAGGGACTAGGAGAAAAGATAAATCAGGTATAGGTTAAGGATCTTCTTACTGGGTGTGTTTTTTTTTTCTAGAACTAATTTTCCTCAGTTTTTGTAATAAAATGGCAGCATTGTGGTTTTAAAGATAAAATTTTGTTTGTACCCTGATCCTTCCCTACTATGAACAATCAAACAATATAGAGATATTATAATTATTTTTACAGTCACACAGCTCTTCCTCTTACATGGGTGAACTTTGTAATATTTTATTTTATCAGAGTATTCATAGTTTAAAAATTCTTTAAAAACTAGTATAATTAGTTTCCTTTTTTCCTCCTGCCCTTACAACATTTAATCACCAATGAAGTTCACCCCAATCTTTTTTTCTAATGTAGAACACTCAAAATTTAGAAAACAAACCCCAAGTGATCATTCTTAGAAAGATTATGAAAATCATTAAGATTTAAATAGGCACCACAACATGCATTCTGTTACATACAGAGGTAAAATGCATGTAATGGCTGAATATCAAGGTAGGCTTATGTAGATGGAGATCATTTTCAACTATTACTATATCACAGGATTGGAATTTCCCCTATCAGCCTTTCCTCTAGCCTTAGTGGAGAAAGGGAAAAGAGGTGCCACTAAGTAAAATATATTGTTGTTTAGATTTGAATTTCAAGTAAGTCACCTTAGATTTCCTAACAAAATAATAGTCTTGAAAACCAGCTATTTCTAGAAATCCAAGACTTGGCCTTTATAGATCAATAAATGAGACTCGTAAGTCCTTATATATTATTAATTATTTTAAATATAAGTGGATTATATTCTCCAATTTAAAAAAAAAACATAGATCCCTGGTAGGGTGGCTCAGTTGGTTGGAGCATCATCCTGTACACCAAAAGTTTGGGGGTTTGATTCCTGGTAGGGTATATACCTAGGTTGTGCGTTTGATCCCCAGTTGGGGCATATACAAGAGACAACTGATTGATGTTTCTCTCTCACATTGATGTTTCTCTCCCTCCTTCCCTTCCTCGCTTTCTAAAAAAAAAAAAAAAAAAATACCAGTAAACATATCCTTGGATGAGGATTAAAAAAATAGAATAACTAAATGGATAAAAAGCCAAGATCTAATCATATACTGCCTAAAGATACTCACTTCAACATTAAAGACACATAGACTAAGAGTGAAAGGATAGAAAAAAATATTTCAAGCAAATGGTAACCAGAAAAAAAGCAGGAATAGCTATACTTACATTATATAAAATGGATTTTAAATTAAAAATGGTAAAAAAAGAGAGATGGTCATTATATAATGATACAGGGGTCACTACATCAAGAAATAAAAATTGTAAGTATTTTTGCACCCAACATGAAAGCACATAAATATATAAAGCTAAAACTAACAGAGCTAAAAGGGGAAATAAACAGCAATGCAGTAAGAGTTGGGACTTTAATATCCTACTCTCAGCAATGGATAAATCATCCAGAAAAAGAATCAATAGGGAACAGTAGCTTTGAACAACATTATAAACCTACTGGGCCTAACAGACACATACAGAACATTCTATTCAACAACAGCAGAATGTGCATTCTTTGTAAGTGCACCTGGAGCATTTTGTAGGATAAGACCATATGCATGTTAGGTCACAAAACAAGTCTTAGCGTATTCATGAAAATTAAAGTCATACCAAATATCTGTTACCACAGTAATAATACCTGTGGTCAAATATCTGTGACCACAATAGTATAAAATTAGAAATCAATAGCAGAAGGGAAACTAGTAGAACTCACAGATTCCTGTTTTGTATTTAACAACACTCTCCTGAACAAGCAATAGATTAAAGAAGACATTAAGGGCAAAATAAGAGTGTGGCTTGAGGCAAACAGAAATGGGAACACAACATGCCAAAACTTACAGGCTACAGAAAAATCTAAGAGGAAAGTTTACAGCAAAAATGCCTACATTAAGAATCAAGGAAAATTCAAATAAACATCTTTAACTCTACACTTCAAGGAACTAGAAAAAGTAGAATAAACTAAACCCAAAATTAACAGACAAAGGAAATAATAAAGATTAAAGCAGAAATAAATAGGGAAAAAAAGAATACCTATTTGGAGGATTGACCATATTGTACCTGATTCATAGGGAGAGCAAAAGAATAAATAAGTGGAGTTTGTTTCACACAGGGAATGGAAAATCTTTCTTGCCGGTGGGAGCTGGTGCCAGGAGACAGAGAGAGGAAGTGATGTGCAAGAGGCCAGAAGTACATGTGAAGGGGGCAAGGAATAGAAAATGAGATGACTTGGAAAGGTTTAAGAGCATCATACCTAATTTTTAACTTCTTAGGCACAGCCAGGGGAGGATGCAGCTTCCATGTTTAGTAATTTAGCATGTAAAAGGCTACATGAAAGATTGATTATAGTTGAGACACTTACCAAGCCAGGAAGGAAGCAATGGCTATTGACTTCAGCAGTCACCAAAATCATGACCAAAAGACCAGGTGGGACCAGCCATATCTCGCCGGTATCAGGCTAGGGTAAAATGGATGAATCTCCCCATATGACACCTATGTGAACACAGGAAAAATCTGAAAGAGAGACCAGGATCATACGACTCTCCCTCAACCTCTGAGCTATAAAAGTTTTTTCTTGTCAGGAGATGGCCCTATCCTTAGAAGAGGGAGAACGATAGAAAAGTCCTAAGTATGTGACGACGATCTCAAAAGGCCAAAGAATTACTCAAGTAAAAACAAGTTGTAAATTGTAAGAGGCTGAGATAGCTTCAGGAAAGGTGGAAGAGAAAAGAGGTGGTTGGGCTTCAACACAGAAACTAACTTGGAAATTACATTTTCTTTCAAACCAATTAATAGCTTGTAAAATACGATCTCATTAAAACATTTATAGTTAAGAGTTAAAATGACTTGTCAAAAGGAGATGTGGTATGAGCTGGGGGGAATAGATATTATGACAAGGAAAGAAGGAAAAACAAAGCAAAGGGGGTGAATATGAATTTGAGTTGACCATCACTTAGAACTATGAACTCAAAGCACCAGACAAGTTCAGAGAGAAACAAATCAGAAATCAATACAAAGTAAGCAGCAGTAAAAGGAGGTGATCAATATAGCAAAAATCTTATGGCATTTTGAGTTTTTTCTTTTTTGTTCTCTGGACTTGGATTTACGTACACGAATAAGGAAGGTTTCCAAACAACAAACACCATACTTGCTGGAAAAGATGGCCTCACCTAAAAATGCCTGACTATCAATTGTCTTTTCTCATCTCCCCAGATGTGGATTCTTTTCTACAAAATTTTTCATCAGTTGAACTAGAACCTCCATTTTTCACTGATTCCTCAATAGAAACAGTTCTTAAATCATCAAGGCTGACAAGTTTCCTTTAGGCTAAGTAGCTCACAAAGCATTGAAAGGGTTCTTTTGCTTACAGTTTTGCATAATTGTGTAAAATTATAAGTAATTTACATGTTAGAAAAAGTTCACCAAAGTAGGGCTTGCTCAAAAGTGTTAAATTGAACAGAGATTGAGACATATATGCTTGGAATCAAAGTAAAGATTGGACTTTTGTCACTCACAATGGTCATATGGTCATGGCAAATTGAAATCGAGTTGTAATATGACTTGTTTTACTTATTTAAAAAATTATTGAATATATTGTGGTGACATTAGTTAATATAATTACATAGGTTTCAGGTGTACCATTCCATAATACATCATCTGTGTATTGTACTGAGTGTCCACCACCTAAGTCAAGTCTCCCTCTATCACCAGTTTTCCCCCCATACCCTTGCCTACCTCCTCCCACCCCCCTTTCCCTCAGATAATCACCATATCCTTGTCTGTGTCTGAGTTTTTTCTTTGCTTAATCCCTTCACCTGTTTCACCTCTTTCCCCTGACAGCTGTCAGTCTCTTCTCTGTATCTACTTATTGTATAAATTGCATTTTTCTCACCTTTCATTGTAGTAATTTCTCCTGATTCTAAGAGAATTACTCTCTTTAAAACTGAGATTGTTGTTATATTCTTCATGTTAATTTTTTTCTAAGTAGGTGTTTATTTTTTTTAGTTCTTTTTTAAAATTTATTTTAATTGTTATTCAAGTACAGTTTTCTGTCTTTTACTCCCATCCCAGTCCATGCCCCCCACCCAGTGCTCCCCACCTCCCTCCCATTTCCACCCCCCTTAGTTTTTGTCCATGTGTCCTTTATACTTGTTCCTATAATCCCTTCCCTTTTTTCCATAGATGTTTATTTAGATAACTTTTCACACATAATTTACCCTGGAACCATAACTAGTTTGGCCAGAAGAGCTCTCCCCGAATGGCTCTTTGTTGTTTCCCTCTGATTCTATTATCTAGTCTTCGGATCAGCATCTCTTCAAGGTCACCCACAGGGGCCACTGCCCACAGGCTGTAATTCCACATCTTAGAATTTGTGGCTGTGTAGGTCTGTATTGCCTGGATTTCCTTTTAGAACTAATTATTGGGTCTGCTCCTAAGTTGGTCGAAAGAGGCCTGATACCCCATTGCAAATGAAGAACTAATTTATTTACTTTAGCCATGTCATGGTTACTTTGGTTCAATGCTTCCTCAGGACAGTTAATCAAGCAATCATTGGGTAATTCAATAGATATTTACTGAACACCCCCATGTTCAGCAATCTGAAAGTAAGCATTCTGAGGGAAACAGACCAAAAGCAAAGCTCATTATCTGCCTTCAGGTATGGCAGATCCTAGACTTGGAATTCTGATTGGAACAGGAGACCTGAGGTAGTAAATTTTGAAATACATGTAGAATGTAGGTATGCAGAATGGAAGGGCTAGACCAGACATGGGAAAACAGGTGCAGTAAACAAGGCCAGGTTGAAGCACTGGGCTGACCACCATGAACAGAAGGTGAATGGAGCCTGATGGAGGTTGAGGGTGGTGTGAGTGACGCACAGAGTCAGCCATCCAAAGCATTATCTGTTTAATTTTGTAATGTTAGTCATGGTTTTTTGCTAACAGCTCAACTTTCCTAATTTTTTCAACTTTGTATTATTTTTGTATTGCTGTTGTACACATTATCACGAACTTGGTGCCTTAGCACAGCATACATTTATTGTGCCACAGTAATTGAAGATCAGAAGTCTACATTTAGGTACATTGAGCCACATCATTATGTCAACAGAGCTCTGTGCCCTCCGGAGGCTCTAGAGAAGCAGTTTCTTTGCCTTTTCCGACCTCCAGCTGCATTCCTGATAATACTGAGTGAACGGTCCCTTTCTCCATCTTTAGAGACACCATGGTATTTTGCTTCAGCAGTTACATTGTCTCTTCTTCAGCGTCAAATTTCCTTCTTCCTCCTAGATTACTTGTGGTTACATTCTTGGCCTCTTGGATAATCCAGACTAATCTCCCCATCTCAAGATCCTTAATTGACTCTTTTTTGCAATGTGACTTGCTGCATAGAGTACATTCATGGGTTTGAGGGATTAGGATATCTTTGGTGGATATCTTGGAAAGCTATTGTTCAGTTTATCATAGATTTCTATTAAGTGAGTTCATATTCTAGGAGAAAATATTAACCAAGGGAGAACACCAACTGTGGGAAAGATATACAAGAATGAGGAAGCTTGTCCAATACTGGAAGTAGGGAAGTGTATAATTCAGAATGGATTGTATGTATTTGGCCTCTTGTTAGTTTTATAGATGATATTTATTGATTCCACTGAGACTCGACAATGTTGGGCCCACATGTGAAGGTCACTGGGAGTATTCTGAAAGCATGAACTCAGGTGCTATGAGTTGGTTTGTTCCAGGACCCACATGTCGCACACATCAGCAGGAGCTGCCTCCTTTGCTGTCTAGGCGGATTTCACCAACTTCTCACTGCCTTCCTCAGCACTCAGTATCTTGCTCCCAATCTGACAGGACACCGTCCTTGTCTGTGCTTCCTCAAGTTGGTGTAATTTTAATACCTGGAATATTCTATTCAAATAGCCATTTACTCTGTTCCTGTCCATATATGGAGATGATAGTTCTTTAAGCCAACTCTCTCTTGCCATGCTTCAAATCAAACATCAAAATCAGCCCTGGCTGGTGTAGCTCAGTGGATTGAGCGTGGGCCTGTGAACCAAGGGATCACGGTTCGATTCCCAGTCAGGGCACATGCCTGGGTTTCAGGCCAGTTCCCAGCAGGGGACACATGAGAGGCAACCGCACATTGATGTTTCTCTCCCTCTCTCCTTCCCTTCCCCTCTAAAGATAAATAAATAAATCTTAAAAAAAATCAAAATCATCTATAAAGCCCTGCACATCACAGCTTAACATTCCTTAAACACAGTGTATGCCTGTGCATGTTTACTCATCCAGAGCCCAGGGCCCGTTCTCATTTCTTCATGCATGGCATTGTAGCCTAAGGCACCTAAACCACCACGTAAATACTCCCCCTGTGACTTCCTGCTTAACACTGCTCCATCATCCCCAGGACTCGCAAAAAATGGAAATTCTTTAAATGTAAACTTTTTATATCCTGTTTTTATGTCTTCTTAGCTATTGGCATCGTCTCATAATACCAAGTTGAATGCTACTCACTGTTAATTGGTCTTCAAATGAGCACCATTGTGGAAGAAATGGGAACTAAAACCCTTAGATTTTAGGTTTTACATACTAGGACTTAAGTACTGTGCCTACTCTGTTAACATCACTAGGGCCTTTGATAAATCACTTCTCAACTTTGAGTTTCACTTTCATTACCTGCAAATGCGCCTTTGCATTATTGTACAGACTTTTGTTTAGGGCTAAAGAAGGCCATGGTTGAAAAGGTATTTCAAAAGACAGTGTTAGTGTGGGACATTATTTGTTTTATCATAGCAATTATCACAGTCAATGTAGCTGCAGAATCATATAAAATACTTTAAGTTCAGCTAACATAAATTCTGAATATTTATCAATAAATAGAATTTTTGAGTAGGGAAGCATCAGCGATATTATATGGTCAATATCCCTTGGGAAATAACTTCCATGAAGTCACAGGCTAGTTAGGGCAAAGCTTTAAAGAGAGCCTAGATTTTTCTAGTTTAAAGCAATGGTTATTCTACCACTGCTGGATACTTAAGTAGTGTGGCTGGCTTCCTTATCTCTGATTCTTACACTCACATTAATATTTATTTGTGCTTGCTGAGTTTATTCATGGAAAATGTTTTTGTTTCATGTTATTCTCATTTTTTATTAAGGTTTTGTATTATTTTACTTTCAAGGTTAAATTACTTTTGTTGCTTCAGCTTTTTAAATTGCCATTTATAATAGTATCTGCTTTGTAAGCAACCAGAAGTTTTTGTCTTGTTTTCTTTTAGAAAGTTCAGTTTATTTGTTCTCTTTTATTTCAATTTATTTTGTATAAAAGTATTTCAAATATAGACTAAGTTTTTGGAGTTTTGAATTTTAGAAAGAATCAAACCAAAATGTCATTGTCCTCAGGTCACTGATTATGCATATACATAGATAATTCGAAATCATTTACAAATTGTTCATATTAGTGAAATAGTTGAATTAGGTTATTAGATATGTTTTTTTTTAATTACCTTTTTACAGGTCAAGAAACAGACAATGTAAGAAAAAAGATTACATTTAGTAAAGCAAGACCAGCAGCAAGAAGTTTTTCAGAGGACGCCCCCAGAGAAGTTTCCATGGTCATCACTGCAAGCATCTGGGCTCCCACCTGGAATGTGGTGAATGGATGAAAGGATGGGTCCCATCCTAGCAATGCAAACCTACGTGCCTGCAACAAGGTAAGTGTCTCCTCAGACCTCAGCCTCACTCATCTCATCGGCAGTCTGGTGGAAACCGTAAGTTACTCATTTTCATTGCTGACTAGAACTCTGTTACACGAGTATCGAATGGTTTGTCCATTCACCTATTGATGGACAACTGAGCTGCTTTATGTTCTTTGTGCATTTGCCTTTTTTGGTCACTTGGGTTAATATTTAGGACAGGGATTGTGGGATCACAGGTAGATAGATATACCATATCAGAATTCAAAGCTGTCTAATCCCCTCTGTGTGGCCAAATGCATGGTCCAGTGTGAGTGGTGTTTCCCCTTGGTCTCTGTGGCTGCATCTCCTCAACTGAAGTCACACAATCACGGATCACATGTCTTAAAACATTCAGAGATTTGATTAATTCCTTGAGGTAATGCTACTTTTGTATGTCTGCATCACTAGAAATTCCTGTTTCTCTCTCTTAAAGACTCAATAGAGTTGAACCTATATTTTCAGTGAGTTTTGAAAACTTAGAATGTCAGGAAAGGGCTACATGGTATTATTGAGTGGGAGACATATTTGGGCTGGTGTATAAATTGTGATAATCCCAGAGTCTTTCAGGATACCAAGGGGAATGGATAGATCTGTTTATTAATCGGTCGAGACAGCTGTCTACACAGCTGCATCCTGGCTATTTGTCTTCGCCCGGTCACGTGGCTTAGGACATCTGTCTGTGCTTCTTCCCACCCCTGAGAAAACTAATGAGGTCATCAGACACGCATGCCAGCCAGATCCAGAGAGACTCAGCTAACACCGGATGACTGTTGGTCTGTTTTTATTACAGTGTAGGCACATGTTTTGTAACATATCTCATTATTTTCAGAGTGGAAATTTCAGGCACTATGACACAGGGCCCATTATTTGTTTAGAGTGAACACAGCATTTGCTTCTCGTTTAGTCACAAATGCGGGCTACTCCCACTTAAGAGGTTGTGTTTTTGATAATGACAGAAATTGGCTGTCCTCCTTCTGGAAAGGGCCATCCTGGGAACTAGTACACATCTGCTTGAAGAAGAGACGGGGGGTGTCTCAGATTTGCAACAGTGGAGGAAAATGATATGTCTATCAGCACCCTGGACTAAAATCCCGATTCTTAGAGAATAATACATGTTTGCTTTCCTTGTATTCCTCACCTGCCAAATGCCTTTCCCGCGATCTCACTTACTTCCCTTGCCGACTCCTATCTCTCAGCTCTGCTCCTCCAGATCCTGCTCGTTCTTTACACCCAGCCAACACATCAACTCCAGGGCTGCCTTCTCCACTCTCTCAGTATGTTCATATTCTCTCCCTACAGTTCCCATTATGCTTCATTTTTATCTTTCTTGGTATTTGTGTCCTTCATGCCCGTTTTCCTTACTAGTGAGGAAGGCTGAGATAACACCTATTCATATTTGTGTCTGATTAATCTTCTTCTCATTGAATTATTTTATGTTTCTGGGTGACTTATGAAAGAATCCACTAAAACCATTCAGCAGGTCCTTTGTGTGGAAGCCCTGAAAAAATATATATCTACTCTAACTTTTTGGAATATCCTTGGATAGACTAACCCTGAATATTGCTATGTGCAAAATGTTTAAATCATTATTGTAAACCTGCCAACTGAATGCAATCTACCCCATTAACACCAGGGATATATTGAGGAATTAGGCCAAGAGATGGACTGAAGAAGTAACACCCTAAAGAATATGAAGGCAGAATGGTGTATTCCCAGAAATAAGTTGTGAACAAAGTAATGCTTTAGGGACAAGATGTTATTGAAATATTCCTTTAGGTGTGTTTTTATATTCATCTCTGGGTCTTTTTGAAAATATTCACTCTGATGGGTCTTTTGATTTTGCAGAAGTTTTCTAGAATGGAGATGGCCCAGAAAACAAGACACGAATGTACACTTAATTATGAACATCTGTCATAAATGGGGCAGAATGACATCTCAGTGTGATCAGCTATAGGGTGACCTTGGACAGGCTGATGAAAGTAGCATAGTAAAAGTGAGATAGTCTTCCTTATTGTCTCTGAATGAAGTTTGGAGGCCT